>VMDO01006476.1:0-100049 GCA_007922755.1 Pedetes capensis
GCTAAGCAGGGTCAGGCCTGGTTAGTACCTGGATGGGAGACCACCTGGGAACACCAGAAGCTGTAGGCTTGGGAGAAGGACCTGGCAACCCCCTCCCAAAAATCAATCTGCCATTGAAAACCCTATGAACAGCAGAGAAGCACTGACAATAGTGTTTCCCCTGTTGTACAGAGGGTCGCTATGAGTCGGATACCAACTCAACGGCACCTAACAACAACAACAACAACAATTGCTTGTTACTTAGGCTTATCTTCATTTCAGATGGCTGTGACAGACCAAGTGCAAATATTGGGAAGGAAATGGAAAATGTGAACATGGAGTTCAAAGGCAAATATAGAAACTATTTTGCCAATACAACGTTCAAAACATGATTGTTAATGGTTTCATAAAAAGTAATTTATGAGTTTATTATAATTGTGACAGTTCTTTTACTATTGGGTGTTGGAATTCTCAATTTTTTGTTACTATTTATTATCTGGTCCTGGTTAGTTGAATTCTAAGGTGAGACAGATGCTCAAAAAGATAAAGCAGTTTGCTTAAGGGCATGTCCTTTTGCTATCAAACTTCTGAAAGTAGTGAGGTTGTTTTGTTTTGAGAGGGGGGGCGGATCTCACTTTGTTGCCCAGGCTGGTCTTCAACGCCTAGGCTCAAGTGGTGTTCATGCCTTCTTGTTGTTGTTAGGTGCTGTCAAGTTAGGTCCAACTCATAGTGACCCTTTGTACAACAGAACAAAACACTCCCCAGTTCTGTACCAGGCACAGGACCTTTTTTATGTTTAAGCCCATTGTTGCAGACACTGTGTCAATCCATCTAGTTGAGGGTCTTCCTTTTTTTTTGTTGACCTTCCACTCTCCCAAACACGATGTCCTTCTCCAGAGATTGGTCCCTCCTGACAACATGTCCAAAATATGTTAGATGCAGTCTAGCCATCCTTGCTTCCAAGGAGCACTCTGGTTGCACTTCTAGAACAAATCTGTTGGTTGTTTTTGCAGTTGACAGTATATTCAATATTCATCTCCAGCACCATAATTCAAAAGCATCAATTATTCTCTTGTCTCTGTTATTCAACATCCAGCTTTCATAACCATATGATACGACTGAAAATACTATGGTATGAATCAGGTGCACCTTTGTCTTCAATGGGACATCTTTACTTTTCAGCACTTTAAAGAGGTCTTTTGCAACAGCTTTTCCCACAGCAGTGCACCTTTGGATTTCTTGAATGCTGCTTCTGTGGGTGTTGATTGTAAAACAAAGTAGAGCAAAATCTTGGACAACATCAATCTTTTCTCCATTTATTGTGAAGTTGTGTACTGACCCAGTTGTAATATGGAGTCTTGTTTTCTTGATGTTGAGGCACAATCCATACTGAAGGCTGTGTTCTTTGATCTTCATCAGTATGTTTCAAATCCTTTTCACTTTCAGCAAGCAGAGTTGTGTCATCTGCATAATGCAGGTTGTTAATGAGTCTTCTTCCAGTCAAGATGCTGAGTTCTTCTTCATAAAGTCCAGCTTCTCAGATTATTTGCTCAGTATAGAGACTGAGGGCTAGGATTTAGCTTGGTTGGTGGAGCCATGTTCTGCAGTCTCTGAGGTCCCGGGTTCGATTCCCAGCACTGCAAAAAATGGGAGAAGGATGTGGCAACCCACTCCCAAGGCAATCCCGAAAACAATCTGCCATTGAAAACCCTATGAGGGTCGCTATGAGTCAGACACGACTTGATGGCACCTAACAACAACAACAACAACAACATAGAGACTGAAGAAGTACAGTGAAAGGATACAGCCCAGACACACACCGTTCTTGACTTTAAACCAGACAGTGCTTCCTGTTCTGTTCCAATGATTGCTTCCTGGTCCGTGTACAGATTCCTCATGAGTACAATTAAGTGTTTTGGTATTCTCATTCTTCTCAGTGTTATCCATTATTTATTGTGATCCACACAGTCAAATGTGTCTGCACAGTACATAAAACATAGATATCTTTCTGGTATGCTCTGCTTTTAGCTAATATCCACAGAACATCAGTAATGATGTCCTTGGTTCCATGCCCTCTTCTGAACAGGGCTTGATTTCCTGGAAATTCCCTGTTTATACACTGCTGCAGTTGCCTTTGCATTCTTTAGCAAAATTTTACTTGTGTGTAATATTAATGATATTGTTTGATAACTTCCACATTTGGTTGGATCCCCTTTCTTGGGAATAGGCACAAATATGGATCTCTTCCTGTCAGTTGGCCAGGTAGCTATTTTCACAATCTCTTGGCATAAACAAATGAGCCCCTCCGGTGCTGCATCTGTTTGTTGAAACATCTCAACTGATACTGCATCAATTCCTGGAGCCATGTGTTTTGCCAATTCCTTCAAGGCAGCTTCCACTTCATCCTTCAGTACCATTGGTTCCTGATCATATGCAACCTCTTGAAATGTGTGGTCATCCACCAATTCTTTTTGGTATAATGACTGTGTATTCCTTCCATCATCTACCTTAATGTGGGAATGCAGTAGAGCCCCAAGGACCTCTATTGGCTGATGTGGCACAACTCAAGATAAAAAATAACAACTGGAACGGTCCTTTAATCACTGGAACATGGAATGTACATAGTATGAAACTAGGAAAATTAGAAATTGTCAAAGGGAATTGGAGTACATAAACATCGGCATTCTAGGCATCAGTGAACTAAAATGCACTGGCATGGACCATTTTGAATCAGATAATCATATGGTCTACTATGCTGAGAATGACAATGAGAAATGGAGTTGCATTCATCATCAAAAAAGGCATCTCAAGATCTGTTCTGAAGTACAATGCTGTTAGTGATAGAATAATATCCATACACCAACAAGGAAGGCCACTTAACATGACTATTATTCCAATTTACACACCCACCACTAAGGCTACAAATGATGATTGTTGTTGTTATTAGGTGCTATCGAGTCAAGTCCGACTCATAGCAATGATAGGGAATATTTTTACCAGCTTCTGCAATCTGAAGTTGATTGAAAACATGCAATCAAGATGTACTGATAATTACTAGTGATTGGAATACAAAAATGGAAACAAAAAAGGCCCAGTAGTTGGAAAATATGGCCTTGGTGGCAGAAATAATGCTAGAGATTGCATGATAGAATTTTGTCAGACCGATGACATTTTCAGTACAAATATATCGTTTTACCAACATAAATGGCAACTATCCACATGGACTTTGCCAGATAGAACATACAGGAACCAAACTGCTGCATTTGTGGAAGGAGAGGATAGAAAACCTCAACATTAAAAGTCAGAACAAGACCAGGTGCTAATTGTGGATCAGATGAAAAACTGCTCATATGTACTTTCAAACTGAAACTGAAGGAAACTAGAACCAGTGTATGAGAGCCAAGGTATGACCTTGAGTATATACCACCTGAGTTCAGAGACCACCTCAAGAATAGGTTTGATGGGTTAGACACTAATGATTGAAGACCAGCCTACTTGTGGCATGACATCATATATACATCATTCATGAGGAAAGTAAAAGGATATTTAAAAGACAGGGAAAAAAAAGACCAAATTACATGTCAAAAGAGACTCTGAAACTTGCCCTTTATCATTGAGCCACTAAAGTAAGAGGAAGACATGACAAAGAAAGAACTATACAGAAGGTTTCAAAGAACAGCTCAAGAAGACAAAATCAAATATTATAATGAAATGTGCAAAGAGCTGGAGATAGAAAACCAAAAGAGAGGAGCATGCTATTTTTCTCAAGCTTAAGGAATTAAGTCAGGTATGGTGATGCATGCCTGTAATCTCAGTGATTTAAGAGGCAGAGGATTGCAAGTTTGAGGTCAGAGGCTGCATATGTACCTAAGTGAGGCCCTGACTCAAAATTAAAAGTAAAAAATGGGCCGAAAGTGCAGCTCAGTGATAAAGCACCTGCATAACCATGTATGAAGCCTTGGGTTCAACTCCTCTGTAGTATTAAAAAAAAAAAAAATTGAGAATTAGATATTATATGAAATATAGTGTTTAACATAGTATGTAGCATATGTTCTTGTTGTTAGGTGCTGTCGCGTCGTGTCTGACTCATAGTGACCCTCATAGAGTTTTCAGTGGCTGATTGTTTTGGGATTGCCTTGAGAGTGGATTGCCACATCCTTCTCCCATTTGTGTGGTGCTGGGAATCAAACCCAACACCTCAGAAACTGCAGAGCGACGCTCTACCAACTGAACTAAATCCCAGCCCATAGCATATATTAAGGTTCTAAAACTTATTATAATAATATATTCACTATAGTAAAATTAGAACATGAAGATAAGCCTAAATAAAATTTAAAAAATATTGCTAATCAAGAGCTTTTATGAATATTTTGTTGGTTATCCCTTTTTTCTAGTCATACATATGTATTTGATAGTTAATTGAAAATAAAGCAAGTTGCAAGTTATAAAACCATTTGTACAATTCATGATATGCAGGTCTCTGTAGCATTTCATGCTACAATTAGTCATGTCACTTGTCTTCTGGGACATTATTATTTCCTGGTTTTTCATTATCTTTTTTTTCTCTACATTCTTTGAAGTTTCCCAGTTGTCAGAACTGAATATTTCTAGAAGCAAAGTAAAATGAACAGTATCAAACAGCATGGTTGAAATAAGAACTTAGAATGAGATATTTCAGTAGAGTAGTGAGAGCAAAGCCAGGCTGCAGTGAATAAGTAGTAAATGGAAGGAGAAATGACCTGGTTTGGAAATTTGGATATGAGATGGGATTTTTCCTATGTAAGAGGATTGAGTTGTTTTATTGAGAGTAAGGAGGGAGAGAGAGAACGGGTGCAAGCACATGATCAAAGCTATAAGACAGATAATATAACTGGCAGAATAATGTACAAAGAAAGAGATGAAGGGCTAGAGTCTAGGGGGAAGTTGGTGCTCTTGGGTTGAGTCTGACTCATAGCAACCCTATGTACAACAGAATTAAACACTACCTGACACTGTGCCGTGCCCAGCACTATGTCAGTGCTTTTTGCTATTCATAGGGTTTTCAATGGCTAATTGTTTGAGAGTGGGTTGCTGGGTCCTTCTCCTAAGCTTACAGCACCTGGTGTTCACTGGCAGGACCCCATTTAAGGACTAACCAAGCCTGACCTTGTTTAGCTTCTGAGATTGACAGGATCGGATGAGAGGGTGGTATGGCTGGTGACCTTGGGGGGAAGTAGAGCAATTGAATTTGAGCCAGGGGTTGATGACGAGACCTGTGAAAAGGCAGTTGGAATAGTTAAGGGGTGGGTAGATTATTTTTGGTAGTGATATGGGAGATCCAATTAGAGCATTTCTAATTGAGCATGACCTCAATTTTCTTGATATTCTAAGAAGCAAGACATTTTTTAAGAGTGAGGAGGCAGAGATTAAGTTGGAGATTGAGAAAGGTAAAGAGAGCTGCTGAGTAGATAAAAGAAGGAGCTGACAAAAGACAAGAGTAATAACAGGAAGGAACAAATCTAATGTGGCACCTAGTTCAGTTGTTTTTTCTCCAGGTGTAACCCACACTAATTTTGGCTGTAAGTAATTTCCTCCTTCTCCTCCTCTTCCTTCTTCTTCTCCCTCTCCTTGCTTTCTCTCCTCTCTCCCTGTCTTTAGGCTGAGGTCTCCCTACCTTGCCCAAGCTAGCCTTGAACTCCAAGGTCAAGTGATCTTCCTGCCTCTGCCTCCCTGGGGGCTGGGGCTATAAGCACATGTCACAGGGCCCAGGAGAAGTAATTTTAATCTTACATTTTCCTTGCACCCCATCATGATAAAACAACAGCAACAACAAAACAAAAACATCTCTAGAAACTAGGAAAAGAGAAACAGGGCACTCACAAAATTCACCACCAACTTTATACTTTACGGTAAAAGACCAGGTGCTTTTTCCCTAAGATAAGGAACAATGATGTCTATTCTTACCACTTCTATTAAACATTGTACTGGATGTTCCAGCTCAGATAATTAGATAAGAAAAAGAAAATACATCTAGATTAGAAAAGAAGTAAAACTACTCTATCTACAAATGGCATAATCTTATCTATGGAAAATGTAAGGAATCCACTAAAAATTTGTTAAAATTAGTTCAGCCAGTTTGTAAGATGTGACATCAACATACAGCAGGCAGTTATATTTCTATAGCTTTGGAATGGTTGTTGTTATTAGGTGCCATCGAATCAGGTCCAACTCATAGTGACCCTTATGTACAACACACAAAACACTACTAAACATTGCCACACCCAGCACTATGTCAGTAGTGCTTCTCTGCTATTCATAGGGTGTTCAATGGCTAATTGCGTTTTGGGAGTGGGCTGCCACATTCTTCTCCCATTTTTGCAGTGCTAGGGATTGAACCTAGGGCCTCAAAGAGCACACAGCAACACTCTCCCAACTGAGCTAAATTTGCAATGGACAATCTGAAAATGAAACTAAGAAACAATTCCACTTAGAATAGCATCAAAAATAATAAAGCCCTTAGGAATACATTTAACAAAAGAAATGCAAAACTTATACTCTGAAAACTACAAAACATTGGTGAAAGAAATTAATTTTATTAAGATTGTCATCCTTTTTAAGAAAATTGATGTACTGAAACAATCTTTAGTTAAATCCCAGCTGGTCTCTTTGAAGAATTGACAATCTGATCCTAAAATTCATATGGAAATGTAAGATACCCAGAACAGCCAAAATGTCTTGAGAAAGAACAAAGTCAGAGGAATCATACCTGCCAATTTATTTATTTATTTATTTATTTATCTATCTATCTATCTATGTATTTGTTTTTGCAGTACTTGCGGGTTGAATTCAGAGCTTCACACACACTTTGTAAGTGCTCCCACTGGACTGCACCTCCAGCCCATTTTTAAAATTTACTTATTTATTTATTTATTTTAATTTTTGAGTCAGGAACTCCTAAGTTATGCAGGCTGCTTCTGCCTCCTGAGTAGCTGGGATTGCACGTCTGTGTCACAGTACCCAGACATACTTCCCAATTTTAAAACTGACTACAATACCTCAGTAATTAGGACAGTGTTATACTGGTGTAAAGACATACAGATGAATGGAAAAGAACTGAGAGTTCAGAGATAAGCCTGCACACTTATGGTTACTTGATTTTTGATGGGGTTGCCAGGATAGCTCAATGGAGGAAAGAATAGTTCTTCAACAAATGGTGCATGGACAGGTGGCCAATAACTTCCTGAAAAGATGCTAAACATGATTAATATTAGGGAAATACAAATCAAACTCACAATGAAATACCACTTCAGGAAAACCAGACAATAAGTGCTGGTGAGGATATGGAGAAATTGGAACTCTCACAAAAGGAATATAAAATGGTGCAACAGCTGTGGGAAAATTTGCCAGTTCCTTCAGAAATTAAACATAGTGCTGCTCATCTGACACAATTCCACTAGTAGTTATATATCCCAAAGAACTGAAAACAGAAACTCAAACATTTCACTTGTATGTATATGTACATAGTAGCATTATTCACGAACGCCAAAAGGTAAGAAAAAATGTTTGTCAACAGATAAATGGATAAATAGAACATGGTTTATAAATACACAGTGGGCTGGGCAGGGGGAGGTGGGTAGCTCAGTGGCAAAACATTTGCTCAGTGTTCAGGAGGCCCTGGGTTCAACCCCTAGCCGCCCATGTATATATACATATACAGTGGGTTATTACAATCATACGCTGCCTCAGCAACCATTCTGAATGCTTAATATTCTTATCCTAGAAGCAGGGCTTAGGCACCCTTTACATAATTTCTATTTCTCTACCTTGTTCTAGTTCCTCAATGTGATCCATCTTTGATAGCTGCCATACACAACTGTCAACCGCTATTTCCCTATGAGACAAAACCAAACAAATCAAAGTTCAGGCATTATAAACAGTTCAACAGTATTTGAATCCAGTTGGCAATAGTCTTTGTTCAGGGTGTGATAGCAATTAAGGACAATAGTTCACTTTTGAATGATCCAATCTGATCTTTTAAAGAGTTTATACAATCCACTTAACATGCCCCAAACCCCTCTCAGTTCACTTGGACTGCCCAGATATGCACAGGTGACCACTTCTAGGTCACATGGAACTTGTGCCTTCTTTCTCTAAATCCAGCAACAGAATTTTCCTCAAGAAACCTGCTTGGGTAGTACCCTGGGAACCAATAAAGCTTTGGTCCATAAGACCCTTGATTTCTTCTTGCTTTTCACCCCCTGGTTGAGCACAAGTGAACCAGATGGCTTGCCCTTTCCTGTTCACCTAGGAGACCTGCTGCCATCTTCCTTCGGGATCTGGTATTTCCTATATTGTGCTATGCTGCCTCCTGGCTGTCACCTTACCAACACACCTGAACCTAACTTCTTTCTTGGTCATGGCTCTGTTTTAGCAGCTATCATGATAGGAATAAGCTGGGCACAGGTCAGACAATAGCCACAGATCTGTCAGTATAAACATGCTTCCTCTGACAGGTACACATGGTTACAAGTCAGACGCTTCAGCATCAGGCCAGCTGTCAAGCTCCATAAGTATCCTGAGAAAGGAACACTGCAAACATCCATGACCACCTCTCAGGAGCCCCCATTGGGGCAGGGCTAGAGTTTACAGCCACTGTCCTGGGAGACCTCAAGACCAAATTAGTGAAAAGCACAACATATCGGGAAACATTATTCAGCTACAAAAACAAATGTAATTCTGATACATGCTATAACACAGATGAACTAACCACAAGAACATGCTAAGTGGAATAACCCAGATGCAAAAGACAGTGTGTGATTCCACTTCTATGAATAGCTAAATTCAGAGAGTCACCACATAGAGGAGAGGGAGGAGAAGGAAATGGGGAGTTACATTTAAAGACTACAATTTCTGTTTGGGATGGTGAAATAGCTCTGGAAATTGGTAGTAGTCATGGCTGTGCACACTGTGAATGTACTTAATGCCACTTAGAAATGGTTAAAAAGGCAATTTTATGTTATATATTTCACTACTATAAAAAATGAAATATTGAGACATGCTTCAACATGAATGAAATTGAAAATATGCTGAGGGATCAAACACAGGGCCTCTCACATGCTAGGCGAGTGCTCTACCACTGATCTGCACCCCTAGCCCTGTCCATTATTTTAAATGGGCAAACTGTAACTTTAAATGAGTGAACTCTCAATAAAGCTGTACCAAAAGGATTAGTTGCAGTGCTAGATACTGTGGAAAACACACAAAGGATGCTGCCCACACGTTGACAGTTATTAAGACAAACAGGTCAGAAGCATAAGCAGAATGTTTCTAGGTGGCACAGTTATTTAAGACAACTATAAAAGAAAAAGATTCTCACCTTTGGTGATCAATACTGATGGGCTGACGTACATTCAAGACGAAGTGGGTTGGGTTTTTCTAATCATATCAGATGGATTGCAAAAATCCATCTGATTATTAAGAAGGCAGCTTGATTCAACACAAGGACTGAAACACTCAGAAAAGGTCTTGCAATTGCAATTTTATTTTCTTTTGTAAAATAAACAACTGGGAGTTTAAATTGCTCCCCAAACCATAAAAACAAAATGAAATACACACAGAAGAAGCATGTGAGGTGACAGGGGAGGGCAGAAGGTCTTAGAACTTTGGCAGATTGTGCTAGCATGGACCTAGGTAACAAAGCCAGACCATGGGGCCAGGTCCTGCCTGCCACTCTGGGGCTGTGAGAGGAAGATCTCAACTGGTATAGGGGAGAGGAACACAGACTTCTTCGCTGAGGAAGTGGCAGGCACCTTGAGTCCCTTTAAATGCAGGGGCAGGGAGACCACTTCAGAGGACCTATTTCCCCACTGTAAGCTGGAGGCTGGTGGTTTTGGGCCCATGGAGGGAGAGGGGATGCTGGTGGAAACCAATCAGGCCAAGATGTCTTTGCATATGGTCAAGGCCTTACACTGGGCAGAGAACAAAGAGGGAAGAACTCATGGCATTGAGCACATACATGATAACAACTTGGGGTAGGGAACAGGAAGGGACCCAGATGAAGAGGATCAGGCGAAAGCTGCAGGCCATGGTGACCATACAGACCAAGTGGGGGAAACTGGAGTAGGCAGGGGCTGACAAGGAAAGAGAGAGGACAGAAAGTAAGAGAAAGAGGTAGAGAGAAGGTGTCTCCTGCCCAAGTACATCCACCACAGCACACACACGGAGAATAACACTACTTTTCGGTTCTCTTTCTTGTAAAGATTTTTTTTGTTGTTTTGATTTTTTTAAAAAAGCCTGAAGATCAGCTACTGGTTACATCTACAAATGTAAAGTGCTGTTGTTACCAGTCACTTTACAGGACAGTCCAGAGTGGTCAAATATTGACCAATAAAGTTTCCTTTTTTTTTTTTCCTTCTGAATCATTACTACTCAATGAGTCACATGACAGCCTGCATAGCTCAGGGGGCAGCTTAGTGGGCAGACTTGGTGACCAAGGAAAGAGGCTGGGCCTGTAGCACCGGGAGGGCCTGGTGGGCATGGAGTGCGGCTGGAAAGGAAGGGGGAGAGGTCAGCAGGGCAGTGGGCACAGACCCCAGGGGAAGGGGCCGGGACAGGAGGGGTGGCTGGCTGCTTATCTGGCTGGAGGAGCTAGCTGCAGCCTTAGCGGACAGGAAGGCAGCGGAGTGAAGAGCTAGCTGGGCCCGGGTCTCTGGCTTGGTGGTGAGGGAGAGGGGCTGGGCTTGCTCTGAGTGGGTCGCAGCAGGGGCAGCTGGTGAGGCTAAGGCTGCGGAGGGGGTAGCAGGGGAGTCCAGCATGCTGCCGTGAGAGGAGGCAGGACTGTCGCAGGGCTTCTCAGGGGGCAGGTACTGAATACATGGCTTCTTGCTCTTGGAGGAGAGAGCACCTAGAGAAAAAAAACACAAGAAAGAGTGAGCAGTTCATAGGATGGAACGGGCACAGGCTGAAGAATAGGCCTGGTATACTCATGCAGTTGGCCCTCTATATTTTGCATCTGTAGAGTTGACCAATGGCAGATGGAAAGCACGCAGGAAAAAAATGCATCTGTACTAAACATATGCAGCTTTTGTCCTCTTATCATTATTCCCTAAACAATATGGCATAACAGTTATTTACATAGCATTTACATTGTATTGGGTATTATAAGGAATCTAGAGATGATGTGCCGGCAGTGGTACCACTGTGGCATCCAATCCTGTCAGATCTTGGAAACTAAGCAGGGTTGGGCCTGGTTAGTACTTGGATGGGAGACCGCCTCAGAACACCAGGTGCTGTACTCTTGGGAGAAGGACACATCAACCCACTACCCCCAAAAAATCTGCCACTGAAAACCCTATAAATAGCAGAGAAGAACTGACAGTAGTGTTTCACCTGCTGTGCATAGGGTTGCTATGAGTTGGATACTGACTCGACGGCACCTAACAATAAGAGATGATGTAAACTACACAGGAAGATGTGTGTCGGTGATATGCAAATACTATGGCACTGAGTATCTGTGGACTTGGGTATCTGAAAAGTGCAGATGGAAGGGGAGTGGCCTGGAACCACCCCCGAAGCACACCGAGGGATGACTGTGATTTGAAAATACAGGAATGCTTACGGTAAGGATCTGAAATTACTTCCAAGACTTCTGTGACTAGGAAACTACACTTAAGAACACCTAGTGCACAGAGAAGGGACAATGCCAAAGTGACAAAGGAGGGAAACAATTCAGTCAACACATTATCCTCTTCCCTCCCCAAATCTCAAAACTTTTGCGATGAATCTCCACTCAATTTGCTTTCAAATCTTTGGCTTATGGTACAATCAGAAACAGTGTACACCTGCTGAGAAGCATGGTATACAATAGGTTTCCTATCGTCTACCCATTTCAGTTATGTGTACTCCTATGCAGATGTATGCATTACCGTATGCAGAGACAAGACAGAAAGGAACACAGAAAGAGGAAGGAAGGAAGGAAGGAAGGCAGAAAGAGGAAGGAAGGAAGGAAGGGAAGGGAAGGCAGAGGGAAGGAGAGAGGAGGGCGAAGAGGAAGGAAGAAACAGGGGATCAAAAGCACTGCATATGGTATGCGCCATTGTGAACTTATCCTGTGAGAAGACCTAAATACAGAGTAAGCATCTCTTTGTGCTAGCTGTTTCTGGTGTATAAAGATATACTACAGATTTTTGGCACAAAGTGTCTCTTAAACCAGGCAAAGTTTTCCTTCTGGTGTTCAACCAAAGAAACATCAGAGGAAAACCTGATTCCACTGGATCCACTGATAGTTGGTATGTTGGTCTCTAACATGCCACCTTCTTAAGGGAATTTCAAAGCTAATTTCAGCCACATTCCATTACCATCTTATGCACTGACTCCAGAACCAACCCTCAAGAAGCAATTCAACTGAATTGAGAAGTGCCTGAGCTTTGAAGAGAGAAAGTCTCAGAATCACTTACCACCACCACTTAACAGAATAACTGGGGAAATCCGTGAACTTCTCTGAGCCTTTTGTAGGGGAAAGAGTGTGCTGGAGATGGAACCCAGGGCATCATACATGCTAGGCAAGTGTTCTACCACTTGAGCTATATCCCCAGCCTCTATACTCCTTAGTTAGTCACCTCTAAAAGTTAATGACGACACCTACCCAAGTATATGTGAGGCTGCTATGAGGCCCAGCTCCTTATAAGATAGCATTGAGTCATCAGAGACTGGACACCACAAACAGAAAGGTGGAGCTAGGACAGTGGGAGAGGGAAACAGAGAGGACAGGACCCCAGGACGCACCCTCTGCTTCTTGGACTTGGTGCTGTGATTGTGTTTGTGACAGCTGCTTTTCTCTCTTCCTCTTCTTTTTCTTACCCTGAAACATATGGCCACAGGAAGAGGTGAGCAGGGACAGAATATTACCAGTTTGCCAAGGGGACCCCAGATCAGGGGAGGAGAAGACCCATAAGGAGGCAGAGTGAACCAGCCCTTCCTTCCCACACAGAAGATGCCTCTCTCCAACTTGGGCATCCAGGCCTTTAGATCGTTTCACCCTTACACTGCCTTTCAGACTGGTTTTCCTTTTCCTTTTCTTTTTTTCTCTTTTTCTTTCCTTTCTCCCTCCTTTCCTTCCTTCCTTCCTTCTTTTCTCTCTCTCTCTCCCTCCCTCTTTCTACCTTTCTTTCTTCCTTTCTGTACTGGAGGTTGACCTCAGGGCCTTGCACATGCTAGACAAGGGCTCCATTATGGAGCCACCCCCACAACCCCTCTTTTTATTTTATTTTGAGACAGGTCCTCACTAAGTTGCCCAGCTTGGCCTCGCTCTTGTGATCCTTCTGTCTCAGCTGGGATTACAGGTGTATCCATTATACCTGGCTTCAGGCTGCTTTTCCAACCTCTCTTAAAACAGTCGTTCATCTAAATTTGATGCAGCTATGAATCCTCTTACCAGAAAAAACAACAACAACAACAACAACAAAAAAACAAATAAGAGCATACATACAAAAACCTGACTAGTTCCAGGGAGTTTATTTATGTCTATTGAAAGTTCAGGCTTTCAGGGCCCTTGGTTAGGGCACTCACGTAGTTGTCCCGGGCTGACCAGGTCGGGTAGAGCTGGGAATGAAGCTGCCGCTCCTTCCGGGCCAGCTCGTAGTACTTGGCCTGTTCCTCTCGAGATAGGTTGTGCCACTGCGGGTGACAAGGTCAAGACACAGAGTGGTCAGGGCGGGAATGCTGTCCCCCATGGCATGAGGCCAGGCCAGGGCAGGGCTTACCTTTCTTCCGAGGATTTGGTTAATGGCTGCGCTCTCCTTCAGGGTGCATTCGGCCACCACCTTGGCCCGCATCTCCTTCATGTACAACATGAAGGCATTCAGAGGCTTCTTCACATGTGGCTTCTTCTCCTCCTCCTTCTTCACGGCAACTGGGGATTTGCTGGGGAGGCACAGAGCTGCAGGTTAGCATGTCAGGGGCGCCCAGCGCCTCGTCCCTGCCCTGCACGGAGCTTGGTGGCTGACCACCCCCAGGAGGGGACACATTAGGCTTGCAGCTCATTCAGTTGGGCCCATGGCTGCTCTGGGCACCTGACCCCCTTTGTGTAGGTCCCAGGCTCTGAATTACCTTGATGTTATGTGAATTGCAAGTCTACCTGAGAACTACTTGCTCTTCAAAGGATTTTTCTTTTCTTTCTTTCTTTCTTTTTTTTTTCTTTTTTTTTTTTTTTTTTTTGTGGTATTGGGGGTTAAACCCAAGGCCTCACGCTTACATGGTTTTCAAGTGCTGGACCACTAAACTGTACCTCCAGCCCATTTTTTTATTTTTTGAGACAGGGTCTCACTAAGTTACGCAGACTGCCTCTGGTCTCAAACTTGTGTTCTTCTTGCCTCTGTCTCCTGAGCTGCTGGAATTACAGGTGTGTGCCGCCACGCCCAGCCACATTCAAAGGATTCTCAATGGCTGATTATTTCGAGAGTGGGCTGGAGTCCTTCTCCCTTTTTTTTTTTTTTTTGCAGTGCTGGGGATCAAACCCAGAGCTTCAAAGCACACAGAGCAGCACTTTACCCCAGCCCCTACCTGAGAACTTCCTGACAAAGAAGCCGAGGGTGGCGGGGAGAGCAGAGTGAAATCTCCCTAGAGCTGGCATGCACAGGGCTGAAGAGAAGCAGGGCAGAGCCTCTGGGTGGAGACAATAGGGTTGTCCTTGGCCATACTGCTCTGGCCTGGCCTTTCCTCCAGTCTTTTTGGCACAGTGGGCAAAAGTGGGTGCCTCTGCTCCTCTCTGCTTTGCCACCCAGCTGCCTTGGTCCTTGAGAGAATACTTTCTTCTCTGCTGACCTCAAATTTTCATGACAGGGTAGGGAAAGAACTTAAAAGTTTTCTCAGCTTCTCAGCTGGATGCGGTAGCGCATGCCTGTAATTCCAATGACTCAGGAGACTGAGGCAGGAGGATAGTGAGTTTGAGGCCAGAAGCAGTCTGTGCAACTTAACGAGATTCTGACTCAAAAAATAAGAAAGGGGCTAAGGGTGCAGCCCAGTAGTACAGCACTGCAAAGTATGTGGCAGACACTGGTTTCAACCCCCAAGTACAAAATAATAATAATAATAATAATAATAATAATAATAATAATTTTTTTTTTCTCAGCTTCTCTTGCAGTCTCTGGAATCTGACTGTAAAACCTTCCTTACTGTGAGGAAAGATGCAGGAAGTCTCTGAAAGCATGGGGACACAGAGGGTCAGAGGGACTAATCCAGGGTTGAAGTCAGGGCTAGGGAGGCTGGGCTGCCTGCTAACTGACTCCAGCAGAGAAAAACCAAAGGCATTTGCTGCTCAGAGATGGGCCAGGCCCCTCCCACCTCCAACCCAGGTTTCCTCTTACGCGCTCACTGCAGGGCTTAGGCTGGGGGGTGCTGGCTCCTGCTTCACGATGGGGGAGACGATGGCGGGGTGGGGGATCCCTGAGGTGGGCAGGCCAGGATGGGCAGGAGCCACCATGTGTGGAGAGAACCGACTGGAGACCAGGCTGTGTACCACATGGAAACAAAAGACAACAAAGGGACATGGGCTGAAGGCATGTCACCCAGATGCCTCCTGGATGAGCAGGACTGGGGAGTACCTAACAACTCTCCCCACCCCCACAATGCACAGGGTACCTCTTGTGTGGGAAGCAAGCAGAATGAAAAAAACAAAAGAAGGTATAGGGGTCAGAGGGCAGGATACCTCAGGGGAAACGGGGCTCATGCTGTGGGTGGTAACTTCCTGCTCTTGGAAGTTCCATGGCTGGGTGGAGCCACCTTGCAGGCAGAAATGTCCCTGTACTATCTCTTCTACTGACATCTCAGGAAAAACTGATCTTTTCCTAGTCTCTGGCTTCACCATGACATGCAAAATGCTTCCTTGCCACCATGATGGGCACGTGGGGAGGATGTGGCAGGAAAGTAGAGGTTGCTGGCTCCGATAGAGGGAAAGGATGATCCTGTGGCCTCGGAGCATGGGACCTGAGATGGCCCCTTATTGAGGACAAGTGGGAGGACGGGGAGCCCCAGGGCGTCTCACTAACTCACTAGAGAAAAGCTGTTTCATGGTCAGAAATGGCACAGTTCCTAGCAGACAAATGTCCCCTGGACTGCCACTTCATGCTCACGGCCCCAGCCCCAGGACTCACCTGGACACTGAGGCGTTCATGGCGAGGGCAGGGTAAGGGTGCCGGAAGCCACCAGGAGGGAGGGAGTACATGGGCTGTCCCTGCCTGTGAGGGCCAGGAGCAAGGAAATCTGGTCAGATACTGGGTAAATTTGGGGCCAGGAAGGAGAGGGGTTGGGGAGAAAGGATGACTCAGAAGTCAGGAGTGGGTGGCCCCGGGGGTGGGAGGAGGGAGGTCTAAGTCCTGGAGGATGGCAGGCAGAGCTCAGGCAGAGGATTTGAGGGGGGTAAACAAGACTGCAGGTTTCCTTACTGTGGGACGAGCCAGCCGAGGGGATGGGGGATTTGTCCGACCGCTCCAGGAGAGAGTGGGTAATACGGTGACAGCTCAGGTGGGTGAGGGGGCCGGGGGATTCCTGCTTCCAAAGAGAGCACGTCAGACCCTTCCCTCACCCTCTTAGCAATGCAAATATCATCAAATGGGAGCTGCCTGCCAGGTCCCCAGGTGTTTTGGAGCCTGGCAGGCCCTTTTCTCTCATCATCCTTATCCCCCAACCCACTAGGGGACACTCGGGGGAGGGAGGACTAACTCATCTTCTCCCTAGCCCCACGGTTCCCTCTCAGTGGGTCTGAGTAACTTCCAGCAGTCTGCTGGACAGGAATCATCATCTGTGAGAGGGCCAGGAAATCCCCAAGAGAGCAGTCCTCCAAGCAATCAGTTAACCAACCTTCTAGAAAACCTCCTCATTAGTGGAGAAATAAACTCTGGCTTTCTTCCTTTGTTTTGTTTCTGAACTGCTGGGGACAGAACTCAGGCTCTTGCTAGGCAAGTGCTCTACCACTAAGCTGTATCTCCAACTCTTAAAATCTGGATTTCTGTTTTGTCCTTTTGATCTGCAACTTGTAATAAGTGTTATTTGTCCAAAAGAGGATCCAAAAGTGCTATGAGTCATGGCTTTGGGATGGACAAGCCAGTTCAGCTTTCCTGCTTTAGAGCTGAGTCTGGCCAGACTGGTGACTCTATTTGAGACTGTTCAGTTTAGGGCATAGGTTTTGGTTTGGGGAGGCATAGCCTGTCAGGCTGACTTTGACAAAGCACCTCCACTGTTTACCATGGGGCCAGGCCCTATATTTTATCTTGCTTCTTTTTCTCTAATCCTCACAATGACACTTTGGGGTGGAAGGCACAGATGAAAAAACTGAGAAAGCCTAAGTGAGTGGGCTGGAGGCCTGATTTGCACCCAGATCAGTCTGATTCAAGGGCTCTTATGTCCCCTGAAGAAAATCCTGCCCACCCCAGTAGTGCTGCCTGTCCACAGGACTTACCTGTCTTTGGATCAATCTCCGGCGAGAGGTGCGTGGGTGGGGAGCCAGGAGAGAAGTGGTCGTTGCTGTAGGTGATGAGAGGTGTCAGGGGGTGCATATGATGTGGGTGCTGAACAACAGGAACTTTGTTAGACTGAAAGACAGAGAGAAGCAAGTATAGGAACAGTGGCCAAGGAGATGGGGGGTAAAACCTGCTGTTCTTCACTGAGCAGAACTCATGCCAGGTGCTTTCCACGCAACATCCCATCCAGGCCTTACATCAGCCCTGGGGAGAGGAGAGCACGAGGATCAGACAGTGGAGCACCCCCTCCCCAATTCTCCTCTCCAACCCCCCAGCCACATTCCTTTCCCTGATCCCGGGTGGTGCGAATAGGCTGTTCAGTTCTGAGCTGTGCTGTCAACTCGCTAACTTAAAAGGGCCCAGCACACACCTTCCAAATCAACTCCATTGAAACAATAGCTCTCAAGTTCAGGTCTGAGATGGGGAACAGAGCCAGCAGGGAACTTGTCACTGGTTGAGCATATATAACCAGTTACCACATTCAGACTTTACAGACAAGGGGTACTTCAACCCTTCTCTGTGAAGCACTTCAAACACTGCCGACGGATTACTACACTTCACTCAAAACACTACCGGGAAGCTGTTGTGGTGGTGCAAGCCTGTCATACCAGTGACTTGGGAGGCTGAGGCAAGAAGATTGAGAGTTTGCTGCTAGAGGCAGCCTATGTGACTTCTTGTTACTAGGTGCCCTTGAGTCGGTGTCTTCCTCATAGCGACCCGACCCTACGTACTACAGGCAAAAGAAACATTGTTGTTAGTGTTTCTCTGCTATTCACAGGGTTTTCAATGGCTGATTGTTTATGGGAGTGAGTTGCCAGGTCCTTCTCCCAAGCCTACAGCACCTGGTGTTCCCAGGCGGTCTCCCGTCCAACTACTAACCAAGACTGACCCTGCTTAGCTTCCGAGATCTGATAGGATCGAACACCATGGTGGTATGGCTGCAGGCGTACATAACTTAGCAAGACCCTATGTCAAGATACAAAATAAAACAAATGGGGGCTAGGGGTGCAGCTTAATGGTAGACCACTTGCAAGGTATGTGGGAGGCCCTGGGTTCAACTGCCCAAGTACTGAAAAAACAAAACCAACCCAAAAAACAAAACAAAAAAGAACCCCACCATCAGTCGTAAAGAGTATCACTATTTTATAACTAGTGAGAAAGAAGAAATGCTGTCATGTCAGGATATATCTCCATTTCAGAGATATTAAAATGAGAAGAGCTGGGCACAGTGGTGCACACCTGTAATCTTAGCGACCTGGGAGGCTGAAGCAGGATTGAGAATTTGAGGCAGGAGAACCCTTGCATATCATGGGCAAGGCCCTGGGTTCAACTTCCTAGTACTAAAGAAAAAAGAAGAAAAAAAAAGGGGGGGAGGAACCCCTGTGCATCCTAGAATTGGTAAACTGACTTAAGTGAGGGAAGTAGAGGGAGCAAGGGTCTCATTATATAGCCCAGGGTGAGATCTTCCTGCTTCAGCCTCCTAAGTCTGAGATTATAGGTGTGGGCCGCCACGCCCAGCTCCAAATTATTTTTTATATTGTTCTCACCTAAGCTGACTTAACAATAAGTATCTTTATTATTGGGAGAAGGATACAGCAGGCCACTCACTAAACAATCCTGAAAACAATCAGCCATTGAAAATCCTGTGAGGAGCCGGGTGTGGTGGCACATGCCTGTAATCCCAGTGACTTAGGAGGGAGGCAGAGGCAGGAGGATGGCAAGTTCGAGACCAGAGGTAGTCTGCGTAATTTAGCAAAACACTGTCTCAAAAAGTTAAAAAAAAAAAAAAAAAAAAAAAAAGGGGGCTGGACGTGCAGTTTAGTGCTACAGCACTTGCAAAGCATGCAAGTAGGAGGCTCTGCGTTCAACCTCCAGTACCACAAAAAAAAAAAAAAAAAAGGAAAAGAAAAGAAAATTCTATGAGGGTTGCTATGAGTCGGAACTGACTCGACAGCACCTAACAACATCTTTATTATAAAAATAGCAACACTTTACTGAGTACCCGCACTAAAAGCATGGTGCCAGGCACAATGTCTACTCCTTATTACAACATGGCATGAAACTAGAGTTACCCCCATTTTTGGAGATGAGGAATCGGGGCTCAGAAAGATTTAGCAGATGCGCCTGGACACAGGGCTAGTATGCAGCAGAATGGAGATTTCTATCTGCTCTGTGGGGCACTACTGAGCTAGTGTTTTCTCCCACCCTACCTGCCTCCCAAGAGTCCAATCAAAATGTATGTGTTCAGCCCAGTGTGATGGTGCACACCTATAATCTCAGCACTCACGTAACTAAGGTAGGAGGATCCTGAGTTGGAGCCCAGTCTGAGAAACATAGTGAGACCCTATCAAAAAAAAAGGTATCTTGGAGAGAAAGGGTAAAGAAGAGTTTTGTTCAAAACTGAGATTTGTAAAAGTAATGATGATTTGGAGGTGGTCTCAGGGCTGGAACTCTAAATAACTATTTCTGTTTGAATTTTTCATTTTATATATTCCACGAGCCCTTTCTCTCATTTCATCTGGTGTTCATAATGCAAACTTGATCTGCAGACCGCCTCAGAATCCCTGCATGGATAAGAGTCTTGCTCCATTCTCAGTAGTCTGAGCATAGATGAGAGGCAGAAAATCCAGACTGTTTGTAACTACACTCAATAGGTGGTGTTGGCCCAGAGCTGGGCCCTGCTTATGGAAATGTAGTTCACCATGAACGACTCCTGGTCACCTCTGGGTGGTCTCATTTGATGTAGTATGATAAATGGAAACTTTTTCTTCCTACTGTTTTCACCTGTTAACTTACTGGTTGTTGATAATAACTCTATATACATGAACATTATAATACAAATAAAAGTATGAAAATGATTCCAAGATCACATTTCTAGGAACCCAATGCATCCAAATGAGGTATTTGAGTTTCTTGGAAATAACTTCAACTAAAGAGTGATTTTTAGTACTATGAATGCAATAGATTTATTACCAAAGTGAAAGTGATAAAAGAATTTACAAAGAACGATCAGTTTTTCAAAAAATAACAAACTACAGTTTAAAAAAAGACTAAATAGAAGCACACCAGACTGTAAATAGTAGTTATGTTTCAGGTAGAAATATAAGTGATTTTTTCTTCCTTTTCTATATTTTCTAATTCTACTTTATCATGTACTACTTAAAATACATACTTAATACATAAAATACATACATACATAAAATACATAATAAATACATACTAATACAAAATACATACTTATCATGTACTACTTAAAATACTATGAATAACACTTTTTTTTAAAAGGAAAGAGCTACAAACTACTCCGTAAAGCATTTACAAAACACAATCACACCACCTACCCAGTCATTTATCATTTTGGTATGCCTTCTGTCATTTAGACTGTCCATGTACTGATTTTATTTTATTTTTTGAGATAGTGCTTATGTAGTCCAAGCTGGCCTCAAATTTATGATCCTCCTGCCTCAGCAGCTGGGATTTAGCTCAGTTGGTAGAGTGCCACTCTGCAGTCTCTGAGGTCCTAAATTCGATTCCCAGCATTGCAAAAATGGGAGAAGGACGTGGCAATCCACTCCCGAGGCAATCCCAAAACAATCAGCCATTGAAAACCCTATAAAGGTCACTATGAGTTGGACACAACTCGAGGGCACCTAACAACAACAACAACAACAACAACAACAACAACAGGGTGGTTATCAGTCGGACAGGACTGGACAACACACAACAACAATCTGCCTCAGCCTCCAAGCACCAATTTTAAATGTACATTTATTTATATCATTTATAGCTATTTTAAAGCAGGTAATAGTACTGTGAAGTCCTGATTACCCATATGCAGCTGAGTTTGGCCTCATCAGAAGCTGGCTAACAGTACTCAATAGGGGGCAGAGTTAAACATAAAGCAGGGAAGTGGGGGTTACCTTTGGAAATGTAGGTATAGTCATCTAAACACTGTGAGTTATTATTGTTCCCCGCTAGGTGGCAGCATGGCCAAGAAAATGAACTGTGAACAGCCCACAAAAAGAGATGGCAGCACTGGAGATTGCTAATGTAAGAATTGCTTTCTGGAGGCTGACCAGAGGGATGGTTCTCATAGGAGGCTACTGTCTCAGTAAAGGTCCTTCCTCTTTTTCTCTTCTCAGCTGCCCTCAGGGGCAGTATGCTCACAACACAAACTGAGACCAAGAACATCTCTCAGTGGAGAAGCCAAATACAACATGCATAAGGCATGGCAAGGTGGCCCAGTCCAGATGTATGTATCAAAAGAAAGGCATCGCAGACATGAATCCTTCCTGCAAGACACATGGACCATGCTCCTTCTTTGCCCAGGTGTCTCTTGTTTCTTTCAGTCTCTCTCTCATCCCCTGCTCTGCTTTGCAGACAGTCTTGCTATGTAGCCCAGGCTAGCCTTGAACTTGCAATCCTCCTGCCTCAGCCTCCCAAGTGCTAGAATTACAAGACCACAATGTTTCTTGAGTTTCCAGGCCAAAGATCTTCAAACGCCTGGTTTCTGAGGAAGCTATGAGGCCCTTTTCTCTCTTTAGGACTTAATTTCAAGCCCAGAGTAAAGGTAGCTTCCTACAAATCTCCCAGTCACCCCTCAAAAAGTCCTACCTGCCTTCCTCCAGCTGCTACTTATAGTAACTTGTTGGAAGCCTTCACAAAGTCACCAAACTCGTACTGCTCACTTGCTATTTTCTTTTCTTTTTAACCGTAATTTCAGAGATCAGAAGTATGAAGGTATAAACCTCAGGCAAATCAGAGCCTTCTCTTTTCTCATCACTCACAAAGAAGTCATGCACCTGACAACAGGCCGCCCAGGCAAGACATCCAGAGTTTCAACAGGTGGCTAACAGTACCTGATATTATATATTCAAGACACCTGTTATATCCACATTCCATCGTCTCCTTACCAATAAACACCTTCTCTTTGGGGGCCAGAACTGTTTCCAAGAGATTATTCATAATAGAAGGGATTGAAGGAAAAAGGAAATTGGAATTGTTCTTAAGACAACAGCTGGTTCACAGCAATGCAAGGGCCTATGGACGAGAGTGGGATTTAAAGTGGTTGGAGAGGCCACATTGGACCTTTTCCCCTCCAGGCAGCAATATCTGCTGAGATTGCTCAGCTGCAAATGAGGAGTTTGGATGAGGATCTCCAAGGACTTTCTGGCTCCAGCTGCAGCATTCCATGTTGTTCTGAATCTTCTATCTGGGACAGATGATCAGGTAGGCCAAGGGTCACCAGATTTCTTTGGTTACACAATCCAAACCCAGGCAAAAAAAAAGCGTCAAGTTTGCCATGTTGTTGTTGTTGTTTGCTTGTGCTTGACTTAATATATTTTAATCAGTAATTTTTTAGTTAGTGTACAACTTAATATGGGAGAAGGACATGGCAACCTACTCCGGAAACAATCCCGAAACAATCAGCCACTGAAAACCCTATAAATAGCAGAGAAGCACTGACATAGTGCAGGGCCTGACACAGTGTTGGGGAGTGTTTCATTCTGTTGTACATAGGGTCACTATGAGTAGGACCCTACTCAAGGGCACCTAACAACAACAACAACAACAACAACAGCTTAATGAGTTTTCATTATGACATTTCCATATATGCATGTCTTTGTAGATTGCTCATTTTCACCTCCCCCTTTACCCTGTCATGACCCACCTCCCCTATCCTCCCTACTAATGGTCCCCCTTCTACTTGCATATCTTGTTTGCATATCTATCTGTCCATATCCTGATTTTGCATTAAGGGCAAAACGTGATACTTCTCTTCCTTTCCCCTTTCTTATTTTAATATTTCCAATTTCAGGTTTGTTGCAGGAATCTTCTCAAGCTACTTGTACATTTCCTAAGGGTTATTTTTATCAGGGTTTTAAAGAAATCTATAAATCTCCTTAGGTGGGTTTAGGGAAACCGAGGTATGCTGCAATATACTGGAAAATAGCAAATAAGTGAAGTCCTTGCTGTCGGTGGTCCCACAATAAAGTGTTCCCAATTTTCTTCCAGCACACTTTGCATTCCACACACTAAAGGTTAATTTCTGCCTAATGTTTGAAGAGAAACTCATATCTATGATAGGTTTTTCTTATCTTTTCACCATTCTGGTAGATCACTAATCCGACTCACTGCTTAAGCTTCTATGATAGAGAACAACTTTCTCAGCATGCACTCCATTCCAGGTCCTACAAAGCTCTTCCTCAAACACATTCCTGAGATGTCTCCTTTCCAGCTCTATGTATCTCTTAAGGAAATATTCTCTCTGCCTAATGAAAACTCACCAAGTACTGTAGGAAAGCTATTCTGTTCTCAAGTCTCTTTTTTATTTTCCTCATGTGCCCCAGGTTCTGGATTCCTCATCATTTTCTGGTCACCTGTCTCTAAATTACTCCATGTCTATCTTAAAATTAGCAAAATACTCCAGAAGGACCCAACTGATGCAGAATATATAAGGCTGAAAGATTTACATACAATAGGAGCAGGAGCAAATAGGAACTTATAGCTGGAAGAAGAAAATCTCTATAGACACACCCACTTCATACTCTAACAATACTTCTCTATTCAAGGTAAAGTGTAAGCTCTTGGCTGATTCTGTCATCCCATCCTATAAATGAGAGGAAATTGGAACACACATCCCCTTTACAGAATTTCCCTCAACTGTGACAAATGGAATGTTACACTTTTATTTATTGGTTAAATGTGGAAAACCTGTGAAGAGTAGGCACTCAGTTGGGCAGCCAAAGCAGTGGAGGTGACAGAGCAGAGATGTAAAGAATCTAGGCCTATGGTGACATTGCTGAGTTGCTGAACTGGCCCTGCAGAAAATATAGATCACAATGACAAGGAGGAACAAGTACTTTTGTACCTACTATGTGCTACACACTGTTCTAAGCCTTATGGCGGCAACAGAGAATCCAGTCTATTTAGACAAAATGCTAAAATTCTCATGGTATATACACTCTTCTAGGAGACAGACAATAGATAAGATAAATACAGGTCCATAAAGTATATATTAGGTGGTGATAAACGTTAAGGAGAAAAACTAAGTCAGGAAAGGCAGATAAGAAATGTAGGTGAATGGTTTCATTAAACAGGATGACCAAAGAAGAGGTCATCAAGAAAATAACTTGAATAAACAACTGAAGGAAGAGGGGAGCCAGCCATGTAGAATGGGGGTGGGGCGAGGGGAGCATTTTGGCAGAAGGAACACCAGTGCAGTGCCTTGAGGTGGGCATCATATCCAGCACGTTTAAGACCACATGGAGGCTAGTGGAGTGGAGAAGAGAGAAGAGAAGGAGATGAGTACTTGTTACCATGTTGAAAAATACTATCTGGGTTGGGGCAATAGCTCAGTGGAAGGGCGCTTGCCTAGCATGCGTGACACCCTGGGTTTGATCCTTATCATTGCAAAACAAACAAAAAACCAATCAACCAACCAAACAAAAACCCAAATGAGCCAGGTGTCACACATCTGTAGTCCTCACACAGGGAGGCTGAGGCAGGAGAATCAGGAGGTCAAGACAAAACTTTCTCACCTCCTAACACTTGACAAGCATTGTGCTACAGGCTATGAAAGATACAAAGATAAATCAGGAATCTGCAGGGCAACAGGGGAATCTGTGGAGAAAGAAAATGTTCTGGGAATTTGTACCTTCAGGTCTTTCTTCTGAGCAATGATATGTTGTTGAGGGCTTTGCAGGTTGTATTGGGCATATAATTCTTTGAATAACCTTTTCTTATCAAAACTCTCGCAAGTCCCACTGTTGGCATTAAGGAGGGGCAAAGCATTAAGGAGGGGAAACTTAAGACAACTTTATCTTTGCTCTTTTGGCACCAGTCTCTTAAAGTAAAACAGTTTAAAACAGTTTTGCTTTTTTTTTTGAGACAAGGTCTTGCTATGTTCAGCCTAGGCTGGCCTAGAACTCACAATCCTCCTGATTCAGCCTCTGAGTGCTTGAATTGCAGGCGAGCACCACCACACCTGGCAAATGAAAACATCTGTAAACTTTTACAATTTAAATTGCTGTCAGGTTGTGACTAGGTGAATGTTAATTTTCACTTAGTTTTACAGCATTCAGGGCCCTCTTTTGATCCATAAATTCAAGTTTTTATTTTTAAGGCCCATTTTAATTGTCTTTTTTTCTTTTTCTTTTCCTTCAGTACTGGGGTTGAACCCAAGGCCTCCCACTTTGCAAGTGCTGTACTACAGAGCTACACCCCTAACCCATTTTTAATTTTTTATTTTGAGACAAGGTCTTGCTAAGTTATACAGGCTGCCTCTGGCCTCAAACTCATGATCCTCCTGCCTCAGCCTTCCAAGTCTCTGGGATTACAGGCATGTGCTATGGCTCCATTTTATTTATTTATTTATTTATTTATTTTGTGGCTCTGGGGGTTGAACCAAGGGGCTCACACTTACATACTTTGCAAGTGCTGTATCACTGAGCTGCACCCCCAGCCCATTTTTTTTTTTTTTTAACTTTTTTGAGACAGGGTCTCACTAAATTAGGCAGACTGCCTCTGGTCTCGAACTTGTGATCCTCCTGCCTCTGCCTCCTGAGTCCCTGGGATTACAGGCGTGCGCCACCATGCCCGAACATTTTAAATAGACTAAGGAATGATGCAGGCAAAAGTCATCCCTGCCTACTAAGACTAGTGGGTGAAAATTCTAATGAGAAACAGGGCATTTGCATATCTTTAAACCCTCTCCCTACAATTGTTGTTGTTGTTAGGTGCCGTTGAGTCGGTATCCGACTCATAGCGATCCTCTGTACAACAGGGGAAACACTATTGTCAGTGCTTCTCTGCTGTGCATAGGGTTTTCAATGGCAGATTGATTTTTTGGGAGTGGGTTGCCAGGTCCTTCTCCCATCTCCCTACAAAGCACTTATTAATTACAAAGGAAAAAATAGTAACATTACAGTAGAAACACCTGGCATATGTTACCAAACCAAAAGCCAACATCTCTAATACTGAGATAATGGATATAGTATGCCTGCCTTCTGATAGAATGAGGAGACATTAGTGCAGTAGTATTCTTGCCAAAAATGATGCACAGCCTGAATATAATTGTGAGGAAATATCAGACAAACCCAAACCCAAATATCAGACATTCTACAAAATAGCTGGCTTGTACATCTTGAAAAATATGAAAGTCAAGAAAGAAAGAAAGAAAGAAAGAAAAATAAATAAATAAAGCTCTGCTAGAGTACAGACTCAAGAGACATAACAATGAAAGGCAATGCATGATCTTGGATTGAATCCTGGATCAGGAGAAATCAGATGGCTATCGTGGACATTATTAGGAACTTCCCAGAATTTCAGTCCACAGAAGGTGCTAAAAAGTGTGTACACATTAACTGTATTAATATTGTAATACTCAATATATACTGATAACAAAAGATGAATACAAATTGCATTTGACTTCTGCAATTACAAGAGGTCATACTACACATCACTACTGTAATTCAACTTCAAAAAATGATACACAGATAACATCTCTTATAATGACCCCAGGTATACGTGGGTTTAGTTAATAATGTGAAATGTGCACGTTTCTTTCTTGATTTTAATAACTATATCGTGGTTATTTAAAAGAATATCTTTGCTAGGAAATAAAACTGAAGTATTTAGAGGTAAAGGGCCACAGTGTCTCCTTGTTATTCTCTACTTTTCAGAAATGGGAAAAGAAAAAATGTATACAGAGAGAGCAGCATAAAGGGCAGGGGCAAAATTTGTGGATCTGGACAAAAAGCATATGAGTATTCCCTGTATCATTCTTATAACTTATCTGAAAGTTTAAAATTATGCCCAAATAAAAGCTTAATACTGTATAATAGGGCTGGGGTTTAGCTCAGTTGGTAGAGTGCTGCTTTGTGCTCTCTGGGGCCCTGGATTTGATATCCAGCACCACAAAAATGGGAGAAGGACCTGGCAGCCCATTCCAAAACAATCCCGAAACAATCAGCCATTGAAAACCTTATGAATAGCAGAGAAGCACTGACATAGTACTAGGCATGGTACAGTGTCCAGGAGTATTTTGTTCTGTTGTATATAGGGTCTCTGTGAGTCAGACCCGACTCAATGTCATCTAACAACAACAACAACAACAACAACAACAACAACAACTGTATGATAAGAACTGAAATCGGCACTGGAGGCAGTACAGAACAGCACTAGGCTATTTTATGAACTTTGGAGCTTTCTGGGTATACACTGGTGTACCGGTGAGAAGATGGAGAAGCAATGTACAATTTTAAAAGGGACATTCCAAGTATGTTTTCACTGAGAACACGCATGCTAAGCAGCATCAGGCTTCTCAGCTGGAAGTCGGGGCAGTGACACAGCTGCTGCTTAGAAGGAAAACATCCAGAGCTGGCCTGGCAGCCAGTGGTTTGACGTGAGGCTCTCTAGTTTGCTTCTGAGAATGACCCCCATGCATAATGCTAAAACAGGGTGCTAACTATTATTTGTGTGATGATAGCTCTCTGCTGGTGGTCCTCAGTTTGGTCCCTGGGTCAGCTGTATCAGCAGGGCAAATTCCCAGGCCTTCTCCTTCCCCAAACCTCCTGAATTAATCTCTAGAAGTGGAGTCCAGTAATTTGTTTTTTTATTTTTATTTTTTATTTTTTGAGGTGGTGCTGGGGACCAAACCCAGGGCCTCACTCATGCTATGTACAGGCTATACCACTTAGATACAACCCTAGCCCTGTATTTTTTGTTAATTTATTAATTTATTATTATTATTATTTTTAAGTGTTAATTATAATTCTTTTTTTATTAGAAATTTTTAATGTACATCATAATGTGATTCATTTTGACATGCTTTTCGTTGTGACAATTTTCATATATGCAATTTGATAAGCATTATACATATAGGTTACCCCTTGCCCTCCTCCATGTTTCCCCCCTCCCCCCTTTCTATCTAAGTTTCCCATCCAAGTCTTCTCTATCTTTTACTATATAGTATTTTTCTATATGTCCTTGGGTTCCATTTCTGTTTAAGATAGAAACTTTTCCTGTAGTGGTCTTTGTTTCTATCTTGTTAGAACAATTACATGCGATTTTCAGTCCATTTGTATTGACCTCATTCTTATCTTCCCTCCCCCCCTTTTAATGTGATCTGACCTTTGAATAGGATTTTTCCTTCTTGTAATTTTGAGTCAGCTCTCTGATATGAGTGAGAACATGTGTTGTTTCTCGTTCTGAGCTTGTGTTCGTTCACTTAAAATAATTTTCTCTAATTCCATCCATTTTGCTGCAAATGACCCTATTTCATTTTTCTTGATTGCTGAATAATATTCCATTGTGTATATATACCATAGTTTTTTTACCCATTCTTCTGTTGAAGGGCACTTTGGTTGATTCCATATCTTTGCTATTATTAATTTATTATTTTGAGACAGGGTCTCACTGTGCAGTCCAGGCTGGTCTGGAACTCATAATCCTCCTGCCTCAGCCTCCCGAATGCTAGGATTATGGGCTGTGCCTCCACGCCCAGTCTGATTTGTGTTCTAATAAGCTCCCTGGATGATTCTGATGACTGCTAAAGATTGAGAGCCACTGTTCTAGAGGTGGTTCTCACTAGGCTGCAAAGCTGAAATCATCCAGCAAGTTTCTCCCACTCCCAATGTTCAGATCTCACCCAATTCCATCAGAAACTCTAGGGGCAGGGCCCAGCAAGCTTTGGTTTCATAAGCCCCCCAAGTGACTCTGATGGCTGCTCAAATGAGACAGCCACTGCCTGGCCAGGAATGAGCAGGATGCTGCCAGAGCCTCGGTGCTCTCAGTAGGGTCCTTCGAGCACAGAAGCCGACAGCCAAGAGAAAGTCTAATCTTGATCCAGCTAAAGACATTAAAACATGACAGAAAGTAAGAGGACGCAATGAGATTGTTCACAGCTGCAACAATAATTTATTTACCGTTTGTTTGTTTGTAGTGGTGGTAGGGATTGAATCCAGGGCCTTTCACAATGCGAGACAAGTGCTCTGCCACTGAGTTATACCCCTATCCCAACCATAATTTATTTCCGTTTAGTGTCTTTTGCAAAGAATTCTAAATGCTAAAGCAGATCACTAAGTCCAGGTTGTTGTTGTTAGGTGCCCTCACGTTGTGTCTGACTCATAGTGACTCTCATAGAGTTTTCAATGGCTGATTGCTTCCAGCTTGCTTAGGGAGTGGATTGCCATGCCCTTCTCCATTTTTGTGGTGCTGGGGATTGAACCCGGGTCCTCAGAGAGTGAGGAGCAGCACTCTACCAACTGAGCTAAATCCCGTTTATTTATAATCTTTCTTTCTTTTGCCCCAATGACATTAGATATGCCTTTATGACATGTTTTGACCAATGGGATATGAGCAGACAGGTAGTGAAAGGAAGCTTTAAAGCTACTGTCTAGGCTGGGGAAATAGCTCAATAGCAAAGCACTTGCATAGCATGTGCAAGGACCAGGGTTCCATCCCCAGCACCACAAAACAAACAAACAAACATGCTTTCCCTCTTCTGTGTTTGCTGCAGGAAGAGAGATGGGCATGTTCAGGATAGCCACTGGTCTTGGCATGAGTGTCACGTGGAGAAAACCTGAACCTCACCCTTAACCTGTAAGAGCCACTCCAGCTGACCCACAGACCTATGAGTGGAAAGAGAAGTGCTTGTTTTTCTGAGCCACAGAATTGTTATACAGAAATTGTCAAAGAAATAGATGACTTAACACATAAAGTCCGGAAAAATATTTCTGGGGAAATACACAAAAATACAAAGAATGACACCATAACTCAAATTTGCCACCCAGGATTAATTACCGTTTTTACAGTTTTTCGTTTTGTTCTTTTATTTTAAACAAACACTACCTTTCCCTGCATTTCCAGGCTGACAAACTAACCCGAAGATTTTCATTTGCATCTTCATGAATTTGTGAGTTAGTTCCTTAAAATAAATCTCTCTCTACAAGCATACAAACATATATTGATTCTGTTTCTCTGAAGAATCCTGACTAACATGGAACTTTCTATATTTTGATTGTGGTAGACAAACATGATAGCCTGAATTGCTAAAACTCACAGAAACGTATGCTTGGGTGAGTTTCACTATATATAAATTGTTGTTGTTAGGTGCTGTGAGTTCATGTCCGACTCATAGTGACCCTCCTAGGGTTTTCAATGGCTGATCTTTTCGGGATTGCCTTGGGAGTGGATTGCCACATCTTTCTCCCATTTTTGGGGTGCTGGGAATCAAACTCAGGACCTCAGAGACTGCAGAGCGGCACTCTACCAACTGAGCTAAATCCCAGCCCCCATATATAAATTATAACCTTAAAAATAGAGAGGAGCTGCGCACAGTGGCTCACGCCTGTAATCCCAGTGACTTGGGAGGAAGAGGCAGGAGGATTGCAAGTTCAAGACCAAAGGCAGTTAGTCTGTGTAATTTAGTGAGACCCTGTCTCAAAATAAAAACTAAAAGAAACGGGCTGTGGGTATAGCTCAGTGGTATGGCACTTGCAATGCATGCAAGCACAAGGCCCTGGGTTCAACCCCCAAGTACTGAAAAAATTAAAAAAAAAAAAAGAAAAAAAAAAGTAGAGAAATGTATATGTACATAAATATATGTACAAGGATGTTAACTTTTGCTGAAAAACTGTAAGCCATCTATCTCCATCAGTCAAAAACTATTTAAATATGCCTGTCATGGAGGCACACACTTGTAATCCTAGCTACTCAGGAGGCTGAAGCAGGAATATCACAAGTGCCAGGCCAGCCTGGGAGACATCACAGGGCTCTATCTTAAAAAAAATAATAATAAAATAAAATAAAATAATAAATAGGCTAGAGATGTAGCTCAGTGGTAGTGCGGTTGCCTAGCATACATAAGGCACAGTACAGCAAAAAAAAGGTTTAAATAAAAGGTAACCTAGAGGAGAGGGGCCTGGAGTTTAGCTGAGTTGGTAGAGTACCGTGCTGCACTCCCTGAGGACCTGGGTTAGATCCCCAGCACCACAAAAATGGGAAAAGGATGTGGCAATCCACTCCCGAATCAGGCAGCCATTGAAAGCCCTATGAGGACTGCTATGAGTCAGACTGGACTCAATGGCACCTAACAACAATGAAGAGGAGAGGTGGTGGTATCAATCCTGATATGTGTTTTTGCTTTTGCACTACCTGGGTTTGTTCTTTAGATGTCTCTCAAATCCCAACTCCTTATTTTTTAAGTCTTTCTCCTCTTTGGATTCTGTATGCTTAGACTAAGAGCTAAAAATTACATTAAAAATAAACAACCTGAGCCAGGTGCCATAGCTCATGGCTGTAATCCCAGGGACTCAGGAGGCTGAGGCATGGAGACTGTGAGTTGGAGGCCAGAGACAGCTTGCAAAATTTACTGAGACCCTGACTCAAAATAAAAAGTAAAAAAGGGGCTGAGGTGCTGCCCAGTGGTAGAGCACTTCCCTAGCATGTACAAGAACCTGGGTTCAACCCCCAGTACTGTTAAAAACAAAAACAACCACAAAAAACAAACACCTGAAAATCTGACCATGCTCTGAAGAACTGGGTTAAATCATTCTAAACTTTTAGGAGAACAGCAACCATTTCCAAAAGATCTAGAACATTTGTCGCCTAGCCTTTGGCCTCATTTACCTGTGACTTCCGTGGAATTTATTAAGCATCTACCTAGAAAGAAAGCTTTTCATCATCATACAGAAAGCAAGTTACAAGTATACAGACATACACACACTAGAAGGAATGCTCCATAACAAAATTCTCATGGGTTGTGCATATTTATCTTCCCCTGTACCCTTTGGCATTGTCCTAAGCATTCTACACAGTGCACACATTATTTTATCATTTCAAAATGTTTCTGTTTAAAAAGTATTTTTATTAAAAATATTTTTATTAAAATTATCTTTGAATCCCAGGACTTTGGAGGTGGAAGCAGTAGGATTGCAAGCAATAATACCCTGTCTCAAATAAACTGAAAAAGAAAAAAAAAAAATCTCTATGAGGAGAGGCAACGGGTCTAGAGTAAAGAGGGATACAGAAGGGGCACTGACCTTTTACCAGATCATTTGCCATATATTCTAGATTCTAATCTGCACCTTTTCAACTGTTTTAGAGGGCTACAAAATCAGACGTGGATTAGAATTGGGTGCAAATTAGATTCTCAAGAGAGCAGCTCCAATCCACAGGCAATTCTAATCTGCATCTTACTTTGCAGCCTTCTAAAACTGAATGGGAGAAGGACCTGGCAACCCTCTCCCAAAAAGCAATCTGCCATTGAAAACTCTATGCACAGCAGAGAAGCACTGACAATAGTGTTTCCTCTGTTGTACAGAGGGTCGCTATGAGTCGGATACCGATTCGATGGCACCTAACAACAACAACAACAACAACAAAAACTGTGAAAGGGACTGAGGTTTAGCTCAGTCTAGGTACAGCGCTGCTCTGCACTCTCTGAGGACCTAGGTTTGATTTCCAGCATTGCAAAAAAATGGGAGAAGGATGTGGCAATTCATTCCTGAAAACAATCAGCCATTGAAAACCCTATGAGGGTCATTCTGAGTCGACCCAACTCTACAGCACCCAATAACAACAAAGAAACTGTTAAAAGGGTGCCGATTAGAATCCAGAATATATGTTATTCTTGCATTCATTCAACAAATTCTCCTTAGGCATTATAATAGGTGCAGAGTAAGTAAATGTGAACAAAACAGATGTGATATCTACCTTTGTGGTTGGGTGTATTCTGCAAGTGTGTGTATTTGACTTGTGTGGCTGGGCAGAACACTGCAGGGAGTGTGTGGAGGAAAGACAGGGCCCAGAGTTTGTCCAATGGTCTGGCTAACAGTCCGCCAGCAGCGAGTTTACAGAGATAAGACATTTCAAATAGTTATTTATGAAGTCTTATTGTTACTGGATTTTTGGAGCTTGCTTTAAAGGTGCAAGTCCAAGTAGTACTAACACTTACCTCCACCCTGCCCTGGCCCAGTTAAGACTTATTTACACACACTTCCTTGAGAGACCTCATCCACATGACTCACTAGATCTCTGTAAGTATGCAGGCTGTTTTCCTCATTCACCCCATTCCTAGCGCAAACCTCTTCTTAAAATATTTCATTCCCGATCTAAAATAAATTTTCATAATCCAGAGTATGTTGATTTTTCTAATAAAAAGGCCAGTGCCCAACCTTCTGGGACTGCTTCTTAAAAACATTCAGGTCTTGCTTACACTTCTAGCTTACAGAAAAATTTGCATCCAATAAACTGGGATGTCTTCAGCTCTTCCTCCTGCTTCGCCACCAATTTGTAATTATGGGAACAATTCTCAACTCTGGCTGCCCCTTAGAATCCCCTGAGGAGCTTAAAACACTAAGATACCAGGCCCCACCCCAGACCAATTAAATCATATCCTTGGGGGAATAGATGCTAAATTCTATAGGCTCATTATCTCTATTACCTTTGCAATCTGTCCATTTGTTCTGGCACCTAATCAGGCCCTCATTACCTCTTAGTTTCGCTAATTAAACAGGATTTTAATTGTTCATTCCCTCTCTAACTTCTTAATAATAGTAAAGGCAGTAGTACCGTGGTGGTGGAGATGGTGGTTTAGTGATGGAAGGAAGCAAGTTAGTGAAGACTTAATTTGTGCAAGGTACAATGCTAAAGTCATTACAGCACACCCGCCCATTTCCACACACCTCTATTAGGTCAGTCTTCCTTTAATCCCTATTTCAGAGGTAAGGAAACTGAGGCAAAGAGAAATGAAGTAATTCGCCTGAAGCTGAACAAAGAAAGAAGTAGAGCTGGGATTCAAATCAACTGCATTTTATAGCCTTCAACACAAACATCCTCCTCTCTGGGAACCTCAGGTTTTCCTCCTACACATATACACCTCCAGCAGTTGGAATGAGCTGCTCTAACTTGAAAATTAAAAATGGAGGTCTTCTCCCAATCCATAAAATTCCAAGTTCATATAAAGAATTTCCTCCACTAAATATCTTAGTCTACAGCTGTATGACCCTGGCATTCGATCCCATCTGATTTTGGAAGCTAGGCAGAGTCAGGCCTGGTTAGTCCTTGGATGGGAGACCAGCTGGGAATACCAGGTGCTACAGGCTTGGGAGAAGGACCCAGCAGCCCACTCTTGAAACACTCAGCCATCAAAAACCCTATGAATAGCAGAGAAGCACTGACAATAGTGCTGGGCATGGCACAGTGTTGGGAATGTTTCGTTCTGTTGTATATAGGGTAGCTACGAGTCGGACTGGGCTGGGATTTAGCTCAGTTCGTAGAGTGCTACTCTGTAGTCTCTGAGGTCCCGAGTTCAATTTCCAGCACCACAAAAATGAGAGAAGGATGTAGCAATCCACTCCTGAAACAGTCAGCCATTGAAAACCCTATGATGGTCGCTATGAGTCAGACATAACTTGAAGGCACCTAATAACATGAGTCAGATTTGACTTGATGGCACCTCACAACAACAAATGTTTCTTATGCTTTTGAGATCTGTTTCTGCTTTGACATATTAGAATATAGAGTTTGACAATAGGTAATTTACTGGGAAATTATCTGTTTTAATGGCACAATGCAATGTATATCAATAGTTCATGCTTCTCTGCCCTCGGACAAAATAAGGGGCCCATGCTCTGCTATGGTACAGCATTATTATTTGCAGATGACACATCTGCAATGGCTGGAGGTCAGGCAGTTCCAACTGTGTGTGTAGAATCTCCTTGAGAGTTTAGTAATCTTACATATGTTTCTGTCACTTACACTGAGAAACTAAGTAATGAGTAACTGATTTGAGGAAAAGGGTCCAGAAAGAATATGAAAGCTTAGAAAAGACCAAGAACTGATCTTGAGTGTTAACACAGTATCTTGGAACAGGAGGTAGTCAATACTGTCAGAAATCATGCACGTTGAGAAAGCAAGAAAATGAGTGGACTGAGTTATTAGATGGCAGTTAGTGAGGTGAGCCAGGCCATCACGGATTGGTGAGGAAAATGATGCAGCGAAGGTGGTAGGGAGAAGTTAGGAGCAGGGGTGTTAGCAGGGAAATGGGGTAATGCTCTCAGCAAGAGGAAGGCTGGAGACAGGGTTTTTATCTGATTTTTCAGAAAAGAATTGCGCTGTGAAGTAGGCAGAATGGGAAATTCAGATGAATTTGTCAGTTTTTTAAAGGGAAATTATGTTCTCTGAAAGGAGCTAGAAGAGACAGACTATGGACAGAAGAGAGGACAGGGGGCCTTCATATCTCTGCGTCTGCTGCAAGGGGCTAAAGAGTGGCCCAGGATGGGTGGGGCAGGTAGAGTCTGGGCTGGGAGGGGACAAGCCAGGCTGGGGCAGGGAGGATGAGGTCTGGACATCCTTCACAGTGGCTGACGCACACCACTAGAGGGCACCTGTGCCTCACGCTTGCCATCCCAAGTGGGACCCTGAGGGCCAGAGCCACCACCCGGGCATATGTGTTCCACGGGCTGCTCCTGCCTTGGGGACTGGCCCAGAACCTGCCACTAGAGGTTTGCATGCCTTGGGGCAGCCTGCTCTGGGTGGCCGGTCCAGCCGCTCCCTGTCCCCTATACAGCCATCCCTGTTGGCCTCCCCGGCACGTGGCCTTTACAGTCACAGGAGAGGTATACCTGATCTCGTGCTGTAAACTATCAAGGGCTCTGCCACCGTAAACTGGTCCGGTGATTGCTGGACATCACACTAGCTGACTGTGCCACTATGTCTATTCCATGTTTATTCTCTTTTTCCTTAACTAGATTCTGAGCTTTAAATAACCAAGGATTATCAGTCTACCTTAAAATGTCCTATGAGGGGAAATGGTGTATCTGGGATTTGCTTTAAAACACAATGTGGTAAGAGGAAGAGTGTGGGTGAAGGGAAGGAGGGAGCTCATTATGTAATGTGCTCTACTTTTATACACCTTTAAACTTTTCCGTACTAGTGTATGTATCCCCCATGCTTTATACCTAGTGCAGGTTAGCAATGAGGAAGACCTAGTCTGTCTGGAAAATGGGCAGGTTGAGGCTAGTTTCATCCTCTGTGACTCTGAGACATTGGATGGTGGGTGAACACCAGTTAGCTTGTGGGGTAAGTGAGTTGTAAGGCAAGCATTGACCTAAGCTCCTAAAGTCTACGAAAGTGGAATGCAAAGGTGATGTTCGAGCAGCATTTCTTATCTATTTTGAACGGCAGACTGCATACCCTGAGGAAGCACGGAACCCTTTTGGGACTGTACTGCCCTCCTTTCCCAGGATCTCCCAGACCTTCCTTTGCAGCCCAGTGTTGCCCCAGGGTTTGGCAGAGGAGGCTCAGCCACCCCATGGGGGCTTTTGTTTGCACATATTTTTCTGGGTTCTTTCCTGTAACGGCCTCTTCAATTGTGGCCTTACAGCTACGAGGGAGAAGAGGAGGTGGTTCTGAAGGAGCTCCAGTAGGACAGAAAGGACCCCTTGCCCATGTGAAGTGGCACAGGGACCAGGACGGCAATGGGGAAGGATGTGAGGTGGCTCCCAGGAAGAACAGCCGGGGCTGTGCGTTTCCAATCAAGCATTCCAGGTGGCGTGTGTCTGTGTGCTGAGGTGGGGTGGGGGTGTCCAGGACACAGCCTCGCGGATAACCCCAACTGTGCTCACACAGAGGCAACGCTGTTAGACCCCACCGACTTCCAGGAGGTAGAGAGGAGGTGGGGGCAGGGGACAAGTCCAGTGAGAGGGTCCCCTGGTGCTTTAAGGTGCAACAGACTTACCAAGTGTGCTGGAGATGGTGACCTTGTGTCCTTGACTGTGGCACTGGAGGGGACATCGAGGAGGGGCCATTTCATCTGCAGGTACTGCACAGGGGAAAGAGAACGTAGAACAGCTGGTGAGATGAGGCTTCTTGGTGCCCAAAGTGGGCAGAGAAAGGGCTTGGCAGCAGGGTCACCGGTGACACGGGGAGGCCTGCTGGTACCACCCCATACAGGGTGGTTTCCAAATGACTCCAACAGGGCACCACCATCCCCTCTGTCACTGGGGGGTAAACATAAATGATAACTCAGCCCAGCTTAGGTGGGGAAGAGAACTGATAACATCCCAGCATGGTCAGTGAAGAACCTAGCGGTGAAGCTTGAGTCATGGGACAGGGCGATCGTCAGGGAGCAGAGCTCCAATGGCAGCCTGGCCTGGTCCACTTCCACATCCCACAGCATCACACGCTGTGCTCCTGGAGAACCAGACTCTGTGCGACCAGCTGGTGAGTGAACGATACAACCCGTCAGTCTGACACTCCCAGGATCGTAAGAAATTATTATCCACACCCCAGGATGCAGATCTTCATTATAGCATTTCTCATCCATGAAAAGATGACTCAGGCTGGGCACAGTGGTGCACACCTGTAATCCCAGTGACTTGGGAGGCTGAGGCAGGAGAATCGCATGTAAGGCCAAAGGCAGCATATGTAACTTAGTGAGACCCTGTCTCAAAACAAAAAAATGCTTAAAAAGAAAATGCCTGGGTTGCAACTCAGTGGTAGAGCACTTGGCTAGATGCACAAGGCCCTGGGTTCAACCCCCAGTACTGGGGAGAAAAAAAGAAAGAAAGGAGGAAAGAAAAGATCAGAAAAGATCACCCAGTATCCCATGCTCTGCCATGTATCATTGTAAAAACTATCACAACAGTAAATCCACACACACACACACACACACATTTCCTTTAAAGGAATAACCACTCTTCAACTCTGGCATGGCATAGCCTTGGCAAAAGCCTGGAAGGAGGGAGTTGGGTGGCAGTTAGGGGCTCTGAGCAGAGCATGCATAGGTTCAGGTTCTCTCTCAGCCAATATAGGCTATGACCCAGGACAAGAGACTTGACCGCTTGGAAGCTATTTTGCCACCTGTAAGGGAAATGATTATCACAAACTTTACTGGTTGTGAGAAGGAACAAGGGTCGCACAGAGTCTGGTTCTCCAGGAGCACAGCGTGTGATGCTGTGGGATGTGGAAATGGACCAGGCCAGACTGCCGCTGGAGCCTCTGCTCCCTGACAATTGCCCCGTCAGGTATTGAATACAGCGCCTAGTAAGAGGGAGACACATGAAATGGCAGATATTGTGCTCATAAGCACACACGTTGTCCTAGTGTCAACTGGCAGGGTGCTGCAGAGCCCAGCCAAGCAGTGAGGTGGCCTCTCTGCAGAGTTCTTGAGAAGACCCGTTGGAGAACTAGCGCTCTATTAGCAAGTGGTGGCTCCTGGGAGTTCACAGAGAGACCGAAGTAAGTCTTTGAATCATCACTTGTTCTGCTCACTCAATTTCTGGAAAAAGAAAAAATTCCCATGCTTTTGCCCTTGCACTATAGTACAGGAGCAGGCAAAGGCATAGGTGGGCCCCTTGGGATGCCCCTTTGCCCTTCATTACGCTCAAGCCTTGGCCAAGAAGGTAGGGGCCAGGCTATCAAGAAGGTCTCCACAGGCAGGAATAAAACCCAAGATGGCGAGTGGAATAGAAAGCAGAGGTGGTGGACCAGGAAGGCCTCTGGGAGGTGGGAATGAAGAAGCATTAGGGGCCTGTGGAGAAGGACACACTTTTCACTCTGGGCTTTTGGGAGCCGGCACCACACAACACTCACAGAGTCTCTGTCTCTTGCTGACTCTCTACTTCTCTTTCTACCCCACCCATTTCTTACCCTACACAGAGCCCATGTTTCCTAGATGAATTAATTGGGATTTCAATGCCTTTGGCACGTTAAAAGCACTGGACAAATATTGCTATCATTACTTAAAACTCCTCAATGAACAATATCTGTACCACATTTACAATTTTCAAAGGATTTTCAGATACACAGTTTAATCTTTACAACAGCCCTGCTGGTACAAGTAGGGGGCTATCCCAAGTTTTCAGATGAGCTAATGGACATAAACACAGGCTAAATGGCCTGCCCAACTTTATCTATGAGAGCTGGAGCCTAGGCCTCTCAACTTCAAATTCCATGCTTTTCTCTATACCGTGATTATGAATATTCATAGCACCACCGTCATAAAAACCCCTGATACATTTCCTTTGTTCTGATGGGTTTTTCCTCTCCTTTTCTATCTGGCCAACCACAGGCTGCATTGACACATAGACACTGGTGTTCTTCTGTAGGAATGGTTGAGGTGGCCAGAGATTACAATGGAGTACCAAATATCTTCTAGAGGGAACAATCTGAACATTTATTTGTTTAAAAGACTGAACTACAATAACAAATTCCAGGGACTGAAATGTCTCAAATCCATCCTTTCCCAACATGAAACACTATTGACCTATCTCTAAAACCCATCCACTCTATCAGGAACCAGTCCCCCATTTGTTGTTAGGTGCCATCGAGTCGGTATCCGACTCATAGTGACCCTCATAGGGTTTTCAATGGCTTGACTGTTTTCGGGATTGCCTTGGGAGTGGATTGCCAGGTCCTTCTCCCATTTTTGCGGTGCTGGGAATTGAACTCGGGACCTCAGAGACTGCAGCGCAGCGCTCTACCCACTAAGCTAAATCCCAGCCCAGTCCCCCATTTAGGAGAACAAAAACAGACATGGTAAACATTCTTCATTCTTATTGGCTATATTAGAGATGTCCTTAGATCACATGGAAGTGGCTCAAGGGAATCTGAATACTAGTTTGGGACAATGCTGTGTTTGGGGCCTTAAATAAAACTATCAGGTGACCTACTGGGCTGTTAGGTATAGCTGCCTCATAGGACTAAAGCACAGAGTTTCTCAGCCATGGCATTATTGACATATTGGGCTGGATAATTCTTTGTTGTCGTGTCCTGAGATGTTTAGCAGCATCATTGGTCTCTACCTACAAAATTCTAGTAGCCTCAGAGCCAGGTGTGATCATCAAAAACATCTCCAGACTTTGTCAAATGTCTTCTAGGGTAGCAGGGAGGTTGTTCCCTACTTCTCTAGTGGGCACGGAGCAGGTATGCAATTTACTGGGAGTTCCATGGGGTTTTATCAGACACTGGGGATGTCAAGGTATGACCATTCATAGAAGCATCACACATATATTCATAGTAAAGGATTTAGTAATAGCTACTATTTTGGTTGGCCTTGGGATTAGCTCAGCTGGAAAAGTGCTGATTTGTGCTCTCTGAGGTCCTGGGTTCTATCCCCATCACCGTAAAAATGGGAGAAGGAAGTGGCAATCCACTCCCAAAGCAATCTTGAAACAATCAGCTGTTGAAAACCCTATGAATAGCAGAGAAACACTGACATGGTGCTGGGCATGGCACAGTGTCATGGAGTGTTATACAAAGGGTTGCTATGAGTTGGACCCAACTCGACGGCACCAAACAACAGCAACAGACTATTTTGGTTGCTTACTATGTCCTTAGAGATTTACCTAGTTAATAAGATGTCTTGGGCTTCTGATGGGAAGAGGAGACCATACTGGCCTCTTCTCCCTGAGGTCCATTCTCACACAAAAAAAAAAAAAAAAAAAAAAAATTTTTTTTTGAGACAAGGTTTTGCTGTGTAGCTCATTCTGGCCTCAAGCTTGTGGTCCTCCTGCCTCAGCCTCCTAAATGCTGGGATTACATCCTGGAAGCTTAGAGTGTAGATGAAAATGTTAAGCCCTGTCCACCACCGAAGTTTGAACCCTTATTGACCTAGAGATGTCTGACAGCATGGAGGACGAGCAGAGGGGAGAGGTGGCTCTGGGAACAGTGTGTATCTCACCCAGAACCATCCTGCGCCCATTCCTGGAGGCCCGGGTATGCGTGTGCACAGAGGGACTCATTCTGGGAGGTGGGATTACAGGGGATCGTCACTTCTTCCTTTCTACTCTTTTGCCTTTTTAAGGTTTTTAAGTGAGTGATGGAGCAGGGTGGAGGGAGGCCTCTAAGGCTGGAGGCTTTGCATGCCTACAATGCCTCTGGATGGCAGCTCTGAGGGGAGGGGGATTCTAAAGAGTTTCCCAGGACCGGGAATTAGGAGCTGGGGACATGATTTGTAATCTCCCACCTCAGCATCAGGCATTTGGAGGTGGCCGTGCAGTTCTGAATTCCTACGTCAGGCCCAGTCTGATGTCCAATGGAAATAAAGCTATTTCTGGCCATGATTCTTATGTGACGCCAACCCCACGATGGCCCTGGGGGTAATTCCTCATGGGTGGAGCATGTCTGCGGGGGATTAAGTGACATGTGGCTGAACTCAGATTCTTTGACTGATAATGGTATGCGCACAAATTAAAACTGCTCGGTTGTGATTTGGGAGGCGGAAGCAGGAAGATCTCAAGTTTGAGGCCAGCAGGAAGATCTCGATATTGAGGGAGATTATAAAACCTGCACAACTTGGTGAGACTCTGCCTCAAGATAGAAAAACTTTTAAAAATGGGCTTAGGGTGCAGCTCAGTGATAGAGCACTTGCAAAGTATATGTAAGGGACTGGGTTTAACCCTCAAGTACAAAAAACAATAATAATAAAAAAAATCAAAAACAACTGTTTGTTTCTCCCAGCCCCATTCAATTGGCTGCTCGAGGACCAGCTCCTAGGCAGCATTTCATGGCTGGGTATCAGCAAAGAATAAGGGTGTGTACATAGGATAGTTCAGGAACCTCCCTTCTGGAGTGCCCACTGGAATATAAAACTCTAGGCCTGAGTAGCATCAATGCAACTGATGGCTAAGCAGCAGCAATAGCTACCACTTCTCAAGTGCTATCTATAGAAAAAGAACTCTTGATATTCAGAAATAGAAAGAAAAAAACCCAACCCAAAAGGCAGGTGCCATCCTCCTTCACTTACACATATTACTTAAGATGCTACTGTGCCTTGGGACTCTGAGACAGGACAGATAGGCAGTTCCCAATCTCACTGACTCTGGTAAACTGTTTTGGGGAGACTGGGGTTCTGCTATTGTGGATCACAGTTGAGTGAGCTGTGGTTTAGCGCATGTCTTTACCTTGTTAAGGAAGGATGATTCTATTCCTATTTTCACATTGTTTTCTTTGGAACAGTTGTTGAATTCTCTCAGCATCCACCCGACCTGTCATGTGGTTTCTCTTACTGGACTCAATCATTAGATGTATGTATAGTAACAGATTTTCTTGCACTAGGACACCTTTGCATTCCCCAGGTGAAGCCTATTCGGTTGTGGTGGTTTGTTCTTTCTTGTACTGTATTGTGGAATGCTGATCAAAGTAGTTTACATTTTTTAACTTTACATTCCTTAGTAAGGGTGAAAAAAAAATTTTTTTTTGTTTGCTTTGGTGACATCTGTGTCAAGTGTTGTTATCAGTGTTATTTTGGCTTTATTATTTAGAGGGGCTCTGCTCCTCTTTTCCTTAATGTTCTGAACCCCTTTCTGTTCTTGGGCCCCTCCTGGGTCCCTCCTTGGGCTGAGCACTTGGCCAGGTGGGCTCTTTCTGCTCCACTCAGGCGTGGGGAAGGGTCCCTATGAAGGATGCTCTCCCTGGAGACGAGGGCCCCTTGTCCTGCAGGAAGGTGCAGAATCGCCCTACACAATCCCCTCTCGGCTTGGAGACCGAACAGCAGATTAATTGCAGCTGTGCCCTGGAATTTCCCCAACGCGCAAATCTTCATGATGTAAAACAGCTGGGAGGAAATCCCAGCATGCCCTGTACAGAGGCAGAACTGCCAATGAGCTACGGAGCTTAACCCTCTGGCTCCCAGAAGGTATGGAGGGCCCCAGCTCCAGCCAGACCCACCATGTCCCATGCCTGCTCCATGTGGACAGGATGCCACAGGACGTTGGCAGGTGCCCAAATTCTTCCTGTTCACATGTTCTCAGAGAAAACCATTTAGGCACGGCCTGAGCATGGGAGAAAACCAGGCTTTACAATGCAGAATCCACAGCAAGTCTTCCAGGAGGGGCACACGTACAGTAGGAAGCAAGGACACAAGTCATCTCTCAAATTCCCCAGGTGAGGAAAGTCCAGCCTCCAGAAGCCCTTCCGCCTCCTCCATGGGAGTGGGTGAGAAGGACAGGGCTGGCCACAGAGACAGGGCCCTTTCTCCAGCTTTCCAGTCTCAACTGCTTTTGAGTTTCAAACTGACCTATCCTTCCTGCCTCTCTTGTCCCTAGTGGTAAAGAGCAACTCTGGAGACCTAAAGCCAGGGTGTCTTTGAATAGAGAAGTAAGGACTCTGTGACCTCCCTGTAAGGATGCAGGGGGCACGCAGGCTGCCACAAGCCCCCCACACAGATGGTTTCCCACCATGGTGACATGACACCAAGCTCTCAAAATGCTCTCCTCTTCCTTTTCAAGGCAACTGTTAACATAAAGAACTATTACAAACGAACAACCTGAGGGCACAATCACTTTCCCCGACTCCCCACTCTGCCACAGGGGGAGCTATCATAATCTTGTCTCATCAGACTACTGCAATGGCTTTCCAAACTCCCACAGGAGTTTAGCCATCTGAAAACTCACTAATCAGATCCTACATGCTTAAAACCCTTCCCTGGTCGGTTTCTGTGGTCAAGGGATAAAGCCCCCAAACTCACCAGCAATCTGGTGCCAACCTAGCCTTAGGCTTCAGTGGTCACCGCTCCCAGCGCCAGCTGTGCTCAACTTCCTGCTAGACTCTGAATGTGCCATATTGCCCTGCTGGTCCCTGGCCTGGTGTTATGTATCTATTTCCCCTGCCTGGTACTGGGTCATGGAACCCAGGGCTTGAATATGCTAGGCAAGTGCTCCACCACTGAGCCACACCCTCAGCCCCTTTTTAAATTTTGTATTTTGAGACAGGGTCTCACTAAGTTACTCAGGCTATCTTTGGCCTCAAACTCATGATGCTCTTGCCTCAACTTCCTTAGTTGCTGGAATTACAGGTGTGCGAAATGACTCCTGGCCTGGTATATCTTTTACTCATGGGAAACCTGTTTCAAAACCCAGCCCAATGTCTCTGACACCTCAGTCACTCACACTGCCCAGTGTTTGGTGCTCCCACGGCACTCACTCACATAATGGTACTGGTACCGTTTGCATGCTCTGCCCTCTGGACTGAAAGCTCCTCAGGGGTCACGACTGCTCCCCAATTCCTCCCCCAGAAGCTGGCAATCATATTGTATTGAAACCTTGCCCCATCTTGTCCTGATGGTGTAAACTAAGCCCTAGGTCCCACATCTGTAACATGGGGATGTCGAGATTCTTGCTGTGTCTTTAGAAATGTGGGCCATGCACAAAGGAGCCCGTTTCACTCTTGAGCAATTGGTCTTCACCAGTGAGTGACCTGTTCTTACAGTAATAGGCCTAGTGCTGCTGAGAATTTGTAGCAGCAGCATGGATGCTGTGATGCCCAACCCTGCCAGTTCCTGGAGCCCTGTTTAAGATCCTTTGTCCTATGCAGAAAAGGACATAAATTGCTCTAAGTTTGAAAATACACCAGAACTGAACAACTGACTCAGTAGTAGAGAGTCACAATAGCTTCCCCAAGTGAGAAAAAAATGTTTAGTTTTCAGAAGCCACTGAAGAAGAGTAAATGAAAGTATTAAGAAACCTGATGCCCAAACAAGACAGATGAGACAAAGTTCTGGATTCAAAAGATCAAAAATCAGGTTTCATTTTATCCCTATTTTCTTATATAAAATGAGTAGTTTTAAGCATTTGTACAAACACTGTGGATGGCCCTAGCCCTCAAACACAATTTTTTGTTTTACCTGAGTGTAGAAGGTTGTGTTTTTTCTTGAGGTCATAGATGAGTCCTTGCAAATAAATCCAATTTATAAGCCCATAATGCTCTATAATAAGCTACTTATGAAGTTAGTATGACAGACATAATTTTCTTTAGAAAAGTTATTTAGCATCACACTTTTGCAGTTTTAAACCAACAAGGCAACTTTGTCTCTATTGCTCCTCACAGTATTTAGTCAACAAATATTTTTGAAGCCCCACCAGCCCACATACTGGCAGCAGAAGGGCTCCAAAAATATTTCATGCCTAAGCTGGGTGTGGTGGCTCATGCCTGTGATCCCAGAGATTCAGGAGGCAGAGGCAGGAGGATTGCAGGTTCAAGGCCAGAGGCAGCCTCAGGAGACCCTGTTTCAAGATAAAAAATCAAGAAATGGGCTGGGAGTGCAGCCCAGTGGTAGAGCAATTGCCAAGGCCCTGGGTTTAACCCCCATGCTCTACTACTAATAATAATAACAGTTCATGACTGGATAGTAAGCTCAATAGTAAACTGAAAAAAGATGAGTTGATGAAGTTTCAGTTTCCCCATAAATACCTATAACCTCTATACCATCCACCTTGCCTCAAATTACCACAAACTATTCTCTTCTCCTCCCATTCTAGGGCATTTGGCAAGTTTGCCTACCATAACTCGATGGAGGGTTTGTTTTACAAAGCTGGCTCTCCCTAGAGGTGGTTTTTAGTGGTGGAAGAACAGAGCACAGGAAGGTCCCAGGCCCTTTTTGGACTCAAATCATCTCACTTTTAAAATGAGGGTATTTTAATTCATCAATCTAAAGGTAGGCCTTTGGACCAGAGGCTTTCTAGAGAAGAAAAACTCAGATGCAGCTGTTTGTCTAAAAGCAGACTGTGTTGTGATGCTCAGTAAATAATGAGTGGGGAGTATTGGTTGAACCCTACTCGCAAGCTGCATAAGCTCACCTTTCAGAAACTTTGTTTCTCACCTGTGAAGTAGAAATGAGATCAGCCCTGATCTGGCAGAGTGATGTACTCAAGTGTGTTAACCGCACTGGAGAAGAACAAGCAGACTGTTAGGCCTGTGTGGAGCCCTTAAGAAATATGTGAAGCCAGGCTTCTTTCTTTTCCCAGCTACTCAGCCTGAGGCAGGAGGATCATTTGAGCCCAGGAGTTCAAGCCCAGCCTGGGCAAGCACAGTGAGACCACATCTTTTTATTTTTATTTATTTATTTATTTATTTTTGCAGTAGGGGGTTGAACCCAGGGCCTCGAGCTTGCATGCTCTACAAGTGCTGGACCACTGAGCTGCACCCCCAGCCCATTTTTTTTACTTTTTGAGACAGGGTCTCGCTAAGTTACGCAGACTGCCTCTGGTCTCGAACTTGCAATCCTCCCGCCTCCGCCTCCAGAGCTACTAGGATGACAGGTGTGCACCACCGTGCCCAGCTTCAGTGAGACCACATCTTAAAAGAAGAAAAAAGAAGAGAAAAAAGAAAAGAAAGAATAAAGAAAAGATGAAAGGAAGGAAGGAAGGAAGATATGTTTACTCAATTTCAATTATTTTTGTGCACTGAGCCAGTGACCTGCCCCTTGGTCATTACTAAGCAACAGAGTTTGGCCACTCACACGTCTCTGGTACTTTGTGGGCAGTAGTCCTATGCAGTAGTGTACCGATAAATCCTTAACAACAGGCTTTCTAAGCAAAAAATGAAACAACGCCAAACCCTGCTTTATAGTATTTGCTGGTATTCATGGTATAAACACTCTCACCATGGCTGATTTCAAGGTATCACGGTGAGTCACGGACAGCAGTCAGGAAGAGGTGCTAATAATTGGCCTGGCACCAGCTGGCTCACCGCACACCACTATCTGTGGGCAGGAGCAGATGGGGGTCTCAGGTCTGCCCTGACTTGCTCCATTCACAGATGGCTGGAAATCTGACTCATCTAGTCCTTAGCTGACATGGGCCTGAGGCCTTGATGGAGAGCTGGACACTTGGTCAGGTAAGTCTTCTGTGCGGCTGCATGTTCCTTTCAGAAGGACAGGGAAAACTCTGTCCTCAGAGCACTGGGCATAGCCACTCTGGGACGTCTGGCCTAAGCCAATGCTCACCCTCACCTACCCCTCTCCCTGTGGCTCACCCCTGGTCACTGTGTCTGAGACTCTGCTGACAACACTCCCACCCCTCAGGTGAGATCACCTGTTCTGGCCCCCTGGCTGCAGGGCCCATCTGCTGGCCCTAGTCTCTGACCTGCACACATGGCCCTTACCTTGTTCTCCTATCGACATAGGAGAGCTCCATATCCATTCCTACTGAGTGGCCTCCTTCCAGGAAATGGCTTCATTGTACCCATTGTGTAGGTAGGCCATAATCTACTTAATAGTCCCCTGTTCACAGACAAGTGGGCGTTTCTCAATCTTTTCCTGCAATAAACACTCCTTGACCTCTCTCAACAATCATTTTGCTCTTGTTCATATACAGTCAGAGGACACATAGCTGTGAGCAGAATGACTAGGTCCAAGGTATGTACATTTAGATTTTGAAAAGTATTATCAAATTTCTCATAGTCAACACTGCTGCCAGCAACATGGGAGAACTTACTTCCCCACATCCCACCTCCACAAGGGGTTCTTAAATACATTTTCTGATCTTGGCCAGACTAATAGGTGCAAAACAGCACCTCCTTGGAGTTTCAATTTACAGTCCTTTGGTCGTAATAACCAAGGCTGGGAATTATCATATGTACAGGTACCGATTTGAAGGAGAGAAAAATGACGTGCATGGTCCAGAGAAAGTAGGCTTGCAGTCTTCTGGTGACAGAAATGGTGAGCGTGCCGTCACTGCCAGGCTGAGAGCACGTAGAAGGGTCTGTGTGGCTTCTCACAACTGACAAGGGACTGTGCAACCTCAATTGCATTTGACCTCTACTTGGGGAAGAGTGCAGGTCTGACAGGAGCTGAGGGCTTGGTCTGGGGTGGGTGCTAGGGATGAGAAGAGGGGGACATGCCAGGAGGCAACTGCTGGTGGCAAGCACTTTACTGCCCCCCCCCCTCCTTCCCTTCTGTACGCTTCCCAGTACCTGCACAGGCTGCCTCTCCTTCCTCCCCCACACTCCACAGGCTGGCCTCTGCTCCAGCCCAACTCCTGTTTCTGTAGACACTGGGCTGTCTTCGCAAGGCCATGATGACTAGAAAGATAACAAAGGCAAATGGCTTTCTAGCTGCCACATGCAGTGGGCAGCCCTCAGGCCTCAGCTTATCTGGCAGCTCTGGGGAGACACACTTCCTGCCTGGAACCACTCTCCACCCTTCTTCCCATAGGCTATCGGCTTGATCCACACAGACTGACCTGAATAAATGCCACAGAATTGGGAAGGACAGTCACCAAAATGTTTCATTGACGTTTTAGCAAGTCAAGCAATTTGTTTCAGTTTTGTACTTTTTGTCATTTAGAATGTTTACACTGGCCATGTATTATATCATGGCAACAGTAAGCAAAGCTACTAAAAGGAACCCTAGCTGCATGCCTGGCACAGGCCCGTAATGCCAGCCACTTGGGAGATTGAGGCAAGAGGATCGGGAATTTGAGGTCAGAGGAAGCCTGAGCAACTGAGTGAGACCCTGTCTCAAAACAAAAAGTAAAAAAGGGGCTGGGGGTGCAGGTCAGTGGGGGAGCACTTGCCTAGTATATGCAAGACCCTGGGTTCAACCCCTCAGTATACTGAAAGAAAGAAAGAAAGAAAAAAGTAACCCTAGATCGATAATTTTCATCCTCAGACTTGTGCTTTTAGTGTGATGGTGTTGCTGCTAGGTGCCATCAAGCCATGTCCAACTCATAGCGACCCTCATAAGGTTTTCAATGGCAATTGTTTTGGGACTGCCTAGGGAGTAGATTGCTATGTCCTCCCATTTTTGCAGTGCTGAGGATTGAACCCAAGGCCTTAGAGATGGCAGAGCAGCGCTCTACTCATTGAGCTAAACCCCAGCCCCATGCCTTTGGTGTATTCGAACAGAAACCTCAACATCCACCCTCGTGTCTTTAGTTGCTCCCCACCTCCCTTTGGAAGGAACTTGGCCATCAAGTTCAGTTGACTACAGACATCTCTGGCTCTCACTGTCTCATGCTGGGCAACTGCAGCAGCCTTCTGCCTGCACCTACACACAGGCAGACTCTATCTTGCAGGAACATGGGGTAGCAACCTGGTTTGAAGGGGGTCAGTGGTGGGCTGCAAACTGCACTAGCAGGTCCCTTTGCCTCAGAAGGACAAAATGTCTGTTGTCCCTATCAAAGAATAGGATGGTGGGTAGAGATGAAGGAATCCCTCTCTCCACAATGTTACTACTGCTTCTACCCCAAGCCCATCTCTACCAATCCATCCTTCCTTTTCCCTTAGAAATATCTTTCCAAAACATAAAATTGCACAAATAACGCAGGAGGCTAGGCATTCCTCCAGAACTGCCCATACAGAGCACCCATAAATATTTAGTGAGCACCACATAGAGAAGGTAGCCGTTCATGGGCATGATATGTCACAGAGGAGATTTTTTTAAAGTGCATAAATAATTAGAATGTAAGTTTGTAAGTGATAGGGTCTGGGGAGGGGAAGGATCACAACGAGCAGGAATCACCATGGAAAAACTGGAAGTCTTCAGATAGGAGGGGGGCATCTGAGTGGGGATGCAAGCAAGATACACTTCTCTAGTCATTTTACTTTTAAAAATATTTTATCTGATTCTATCATACTGATCCCTGAATACAGACAAACCAGATACTGTCATCCTCATATTCCTTCCTTCCTTCCTTCCTTCCTTCCTTCATTCATTCTTTTGATAGAGGGGCCTGTTATGGAGCCCTGGCTGGCTTAGAACTCACTATATAGCCCAGGCTGGCCTCAAACTTGCAGTAATCCTCCCGACTCAGCCTGCCCAGTGGTGGGATTACAGGCATGTGCCAACGCATCTGGCTGTCATTCTCATTTGAAAAAGGGGGAAACATAATGGGCATGGTGGCACACACCTGTGATCTCAGCCTGTGGGAGGCTGAGGCATGAGGCTCATGAGCTGGGCTATGTGAAACCTTGCCTCAGAAAACCAAAGGAAAGAAAATATTTGCAAAGAGGAAACTGAGCCTGCTGGAAGCTCCTGGATTTACCCAAGGTCACCCAAAATTGCTGACATTGCCACGAGAATACAGAGCTTTGGGCTTTTATGGGTTGACTTGAAAGGTACAAGAACATCATTTTTGCCTTCTAAAAGCTTCAACCTAACCCTGGAACCTTGGAATAGCAGTCATGGGCCACAGGTGCTGCATGTCCCTCTGTAGGCCACACAGACACTGCTAATAGATCATGGCCCACTTCCTGTCCCTGCAGGGTAAGGCCTCAGAATGCTCCCCAAGTCACACCAGGCAGCAGCTAGCAGTTGGTGAAAATACTCTGTGAGGGTTAGTCTACTCATTTGCTCTGATTTAGCCCTCACGGTAGATAACAGATATTTTGTCTGGAGAGAAGCAGGGGCAGGAACCAGGCCCAGGGACCTTTCTCTCCTGGCTGGCACAATGAGGAATAAATTCCAGGGGAGAGGTGAGGGATCCACACAGAATGTGACTGGATATCGAAAACAGTCATAATTTGTCCATTGACCAAAAGCAGGCCTGGGAATTCTGAAGTTTATGGACTTTCCCTTGTGGGAGGAGGAGCTGGAAAGCATCCCAGGTATTGAGAAGAAAGGAAGCAGGATCTGTGTAGAATCAATGGGGAACAGGAAGTGCTTATCTGGGACCAGTAAAACACACAAAAGAAGGGCCAGGCAGCCTAGAACTGCCTCCCAGCGCAGAGAGCTCCAGGGCCTCTCTCAGAGCCTGACTCCACAGCTCCTGCCTGGCCAGTGGCTGGCCGAAGTCAACAACCCCTGGGCACCAGGGGCTACCTCTCCATGGGTGGGAAGTTCCAGGAGAGATCTCCACCCCACAGGTGAGAAAGGACGCTGGAGGAAAGGCCTCACCAGCCTCCTCTACACAGGACCATGGCTCCAGATGGAGGCGCTGAAAGGACAGGTTCTTGCACCCTATCCTAGAATGCGTGCAAATGTGTGCATGTGTGGCTTCCATGCTTCTGGGAAGAACAAAAAATGACTCTGTATTCACATTGAAGGGATGGCCCAGGAAATAAAGATGGATAGTAGGGCAATGAAATTAACATTTATTATGGCCATACTCTAGGTTGCCACCAGCTGTACTACTGTGGTATCCAATCCCGTCAGATCTCGGAAGCTAAGCAGGGTCAGACCTGGTTAGTACTTGTATGGGAGACTACCTGGGAACAACAGGTGTTGTAGGCTTGGCAGAAGGACCCGGCAACCCACACTCAAAAATACAATCAACTGCGGGGCACGGTGGTGCATGCTCATAATCCCAGTGGCTGGGGAGGCAGAAGCAGGAGGATTGCAAGTTCAAGACCAGAGATAGTCTGTGTAATTTAGCAAATCGCTGTCTCAAAAAAGTAAAAAAAATTGGGCTGGGGTGCAGTTTAGTGGTCCAGCACTTGCAAAGCATGCAAGTGAGAGGCCCTGGATTCAACCCCCAGTACCGCAAAAAAAAAATAAATAAATAAAAATAAAAATAAAAATAAATAAAAAATAAAATAAATACAATCAGCCATTGAAAACCCTATGAATAGCAGAGAAGCACTGACAATAGTGTTTTACCTGTTGTACGTAGGGTCATTATGAGTTGGACACCGACTTGACAGCACCTAACAACTACAACATATTCTAGGTCGGACACTTTATATGCATTACCACAACACCTGAACTTATGCTGCTGCCTCCTCGCTTCATGATAAAGAGCATCCTCATGATTCCAGTCTCAATGCGTACCTAAAATGTTAACAAGTATTAAAGTATATGTGTATCTTACATATGTGTGTATATTTACATATACATATTACAGGAAAACTTTTGATTTCCTGGATACTATTGCTTACAATGAAGCTCCATTTTTCTAAAAGTAGGCAAAAGGTGAATCTATTCAAAGAAATATATTGGGTAATAGTATAGGTGGCATGTGGCAAAGTTTATGCAAATAAGTGACATTTGGGGAAGTTTCTTGGAGAGCTGTGTCTATTGCTAGGCAGGGGCTATTGTACATTGTGGGTGATGGTAACCTCAGGAACTGGAAGAAGAGGTTCTGCACACAAACCCAAAAGGTTGCACATCCCAAGATATGCCAATGTTCCCTTGCCAAACCACTTCTCACCCAAATCTACCATCCTCTTGTGTACCACTAGGTCAAAACCTCAGGTACTTACCTACCACTGGCTTCCTCATTTTCTCCAACATGCCAGTCACTAAGGCTCATCCATTGGCTAGTGAGGTAATAGTCCCATCTCTCGATTTGACATTGAGATCCTCCTGCCTCTGCCTCTCTAGTTGCTGGGATTATAGGCTACGCCACCATGCCCAGCTGTTTGTTTTTTGGAGGCAGTGTTGCTACATAGCTCAGGCTGACCTCAAACTCAAGATTCTCCTGCCTCCGCCTCCCAAGTGCTGGGATTACAGGTATGCATACAGCACTCAGTTCAGAAATCCAATCTTATGTGTCCCTTGGCCTCCATAGCTGAGAGGTGCTTGGTGACCACTGGAGGGCATTTCAGGAGTAACTGAATGAGAGGTACAAGTGTTCCTCTCTGGAAGTTGTTACTGCCAGCCTGGGTGGAAATGTCTTATCCAAAGGCAATTAGTGAGGGCTAGGTTTGAGGATCAGTGGTAGAGTGCTGGCCTAACATGATTCAACCCCTAGCACCATAACAAGAGAGGAGAGAAAGGGAGAGGAGGAAAAAGAAAAGGAAAGGAAAAGCTAAAGGAGGAGAAGGAGAAGAGGAAAGAAGAGAAGAGAAAAAGAGGAAATTCATGGCTGTTCTTGGGGTTATCTCCAGAGACCCTTCTCTGGTTTACCCGCAGTGAAAGCAGTGAAACTGGAGAATGGGAGGGTCCCCTGCCAATAGGTGGCCTACCAGCCAAATAAAATTCCATTAAATATTTACTGAGTGAGGCATGATGGTGCACACCTGTAATCCCAGCACTCATCTGTAATCCCTGCATTCTGAAGTCAGAAGCAGAAGGACTGTGAGTTCAAGGCCAGCCTGGGCTACATAGTGAGTTCAATACCAATGAGAACTAGTAACACCCTGTCTTAAAAAACTAAGGACTAGGGCCGGCCGCAGTGGTGCACACCTGTAATCCCAGCGACTCGGGAGGCAGAGGCAGGAGGATCGCAAGTTTGAGACCAGAAGCAGTCTGCATAATTTAGCGAGACCCTGTCTCAAAAAAGTAAAAAAATGGGCTGGGGTGCAGCTCAGTGGTATGGCACTTGCAAAGCATGCAAGTAGAGGACCTGGGTTCAACCCCCAGTACCGCAAAAACAAAAACAAAAACAAAACCCCTAAAAGGACGAGGGATGAGGCTTGCTGGTAGCATGCATGCCTAGCATACCCTGAATTCTGGCTCCAACCCTGAATACACACACACACACACACACACACACACACAAACACGCACAGAGATATAATCTTCTTCAAAGTATTTTTGGTTTTCCTTATACTTTATATATTGATTATAAAAATATAAAAAAATATAGTCAACCCTAAGCATCCACGGGATCCACATCTTTTGGTTCAACATCCACCAACCACAGGTTTTACCAATTGCAAATTATAAAGGTAGTCAAGCCTGCAATGGTGTGTCTGGTGGTTTTTTAGTTACTTGGGGGTTGGGCCCAGGGCCTTACACATATATCACAAGTGCTCTACCACAGGGTTGCACCCCCAGCCCATTTATTTTATTTTGAGCCAGCATCATGCTAAGTTACACAGGCTGCCTGTGGCCTTGAATTCCTTTTTTTTTCTTCCTTTTTACCCTTTATTGATAAATGTTGGTGGGATGCAGAATAATGCAGCATTTGCTTTTTCCATTATGCAACTATTACATCACTTTTGGTTACACTTTCATCAACTTACGAAGTTTATGGAAACTTGATTAATATGTAGTAAAATTCATACATGTATAGGTTATATTTCCCTGTTTTTCCCCTTCTCATGAAGTTGCATCCTTTACATTGAGACTATCCTCTCCCTCTTTGTCCCTTTACATTATTTCTCTTCCTTTTCCCACCTCCCACAACCTTCACTTCCCTTTGCTAGCCCCCTCCCTTCTTTCTACTCTGCTTATATTTTCCCTTCTTAGCTAAGCTTAATTGTTCATTTTATATATCGATTTATGTACAGTTTTTTTTCTTCCATTAAGATTCAGCTTCCACAGATGAGTGAAAACATAAGGTATTTTTCTTTTTTGAGCCTGTGTTCATTCACTTAAGATGATATTCTCCAGTTCCATTCATTTTGCTGCAAATGACATTATTTCATTCATTTTTATTGCTGAACAATATTCCACTGTGTATATGTACCACAATTTGTTTTATCCATTCTTCTGTTGATGGGCATCTTGTTTGGTTCCATATCCTTGCAACTTTGAAAAGTGCTGCATTAAATATAAAGATGCAGGTATGTCTGTGGTATGATGACTTGTCTGCCTTTAAATACATTCTCAGGAGTGATATAGCTGGGTCATAAGGGCAGTTCTATTCTTAGTTTTCTGAGGTATCTCTGTACTAACTTACAGTTCACCAACAGTGTAAAAGTGTTCCTTTTTCTCCGCATCCTCACCAGCATTTGTTATTCTTTGTTTTGTTGATCTTGGCTATTCTTAATGGAGTTAGATGGAATCTCAGAGTTGTTTTGATTTGCCATTCCCTAATGGCTAGGGATATTGAGCAGTTTTAAAATGTGTTTCTTAGTCATCCGAACTTCTTCATTTGAGAACTGTTCATTTCCTTTGCCCAGTTGTATATTGGGTTATTTGTTGTCTTGGAATTTGCTTTCTTGAGTTCTTTATAAATTCTAGTAATTAGTCCTCTGTTGATTGTATAGGATGTGAAGATTTTCTCCCATTCTGTTGACTGTTTCCTTTGCTATACAGAAGCTTTTTAATTTCATGTAATCCCATTTATCAATTCTTGGTGCCATTTCCTGGGCAACTGGAGCCTCATTAAAGAAATACTTTCCTATACTTACGTGTTGGAGCATGTTTCCTATCTTCTCTTCTAGTAGTTTTAAGGTTTCTGGTTTTACATTGAGGTCTCTTATCCATTTCAAGTTGACTCTCATGCAAATTGACAGATGTGGGTCTATTTTCATTTTTCTGCAAATGGATATCCAATTTTCCCAAAACCATTTGTTGAAGAGGCTATCTTTTCTCCATTGACCATCCTTAGTGCCTTTGTCCCAGATCAGGAGCCTGTAGTTGTGTGGGTATATCTCTTGATCTTCAATTCTGTTCCATTGGTGTTCAAGCCTATTTTTATGCCACCACCAAGCTGTTTTTGCTATTATATCCCTGTAGTATAATTTAAAGTTGAGTATTTGCAGCTTAAGATTGTCTTGGCTATATGTGGTCTTTTGTGTTTCCATATGAATATTTGGATTATTTTTTCTATTTCTGCAAAGTCTGTCATAGGGCTTTTAATGGGAACTACATTAAATAAGTAAATTGCTTTTGGTAGTATTGACCTTGAGCTCTTGATCCTCCTGCCTCTGCCTCCACAGTGGCTAGGAATAGGTGTGCGCCATGGTGCCCAGCCAGTGTTTGTGTCTATACTGAACATGTACAGACTTTGCCCCCTCATCATTGTTACCTAAATGTAAATAGTTGTTTACAAAGGACTTGTATTTACAAAGGATTTGTGGTAGGTATTTTATAATCTAGAGATGATTTGAAGTATATGGGAGGATATGCCTAGGCCATATGCAGATACTATTTTATATGAGTCTTGAACATCTGTGAATTTTGGTATCTGCAGGGGGACCTTAAACCAATTCCTCTCAGACACAACTGTACACATAACTCTCTGTAGCTGGGGGCTATGACGCTGGCATGTACAGCTCAGCCCTGTTGTGGAATGCAGCATTTTTTAAATTCTTATTCTGTCTGATATCAATATCATTACGTGTAAGCAAATAAGTATGTGGGAAAGCCAAGGACAGCAAACTATCTGTACAAAAGAATAAATAGATTTCTTTAAAGATAACATTTGCTACCAGCTGTGATGCATGCCTGTAATCCCCATGCTGAGGCAAAAAGATTTTGAGTTCAAGGTCTGCCTGGGCCATACAGCAAGCTCCAGGCCAGTCTGGGCTACTACAAAGCAAGATTGTCTAAAAGAAAACAAAAATTGCTGATTGGCTACCTTGTGCCAAGCTATTTCCGTGTGTTATTTTATTTAATCTTCACAGCTTTGTAAATTGATGCTATTATTATCTCTACTTAACAGATGAAGGGACTAAGGTACAGAGAGATTGAGTAACTTGCTCAAGTTCTATCTTATCAAAAGACCATACTCTTAACCCTTTTGTTACACTACTGCTAGAAGAGAAGAAAATATAGTACTACTGCAGCCCATCCTGGCACTCTTTAGACAAGTACACTCAGACCATAGGGTAAGCTGTCCAACTATGGTCACAGAGGACAGCAGCAGAGATGAGATTAGAACAATCCAGGTATCCTGGCCCTGGTTACAGGTTATTTTTTTACAACCAACATATAAGCGCTAGAGGCAAATGTAAAATAGTTGCAAGGAGATGAAATATAAATACAAACAAACCAACATTATGAATGCTAATCTGCAGAAGGAATAAAATATACAACAAAAGAATACTTGTGTTATTAAAGATTTTATTAACTGGAAGGCATTCTGAGTATGCTTAATAGCTCCACACTGCCCCCTGGTGGTTCCCATGAGCCCACTGGAAGTATGCCAGGCTAATGACCCTCAGGAACACAGGCCATACAAAGCTACCTGCCATACTGAAAAATCTCAACTGGCAGTCAGTGACCTGCTGGGTCCACAGCAAAGATCTTCAAGGCTGAGCACCAAGCCATCAAGGAAGATCTCTGGACTCCACTCCAATTTGTTTGTAGAATTCAAGATAAAGAAGCTATAAATCCAGTAATGAGTTAACTACTTTTAGTCTGTCAAGTTGGCAAGACCTTTTTCCTCTTTAATTACCATGAGTGCTTTTTCATACACTGTTGGTGGGAGAATAAATTAGTAAATCATTTCTTGTGCAATTTGGAAGTATGTATCCAGTCTTCCAAAGGCTTACCACCTCTAGGAATGTATCCTAAGGAAATAATTAAGGATGTGAGCAAAGCAAAGCAAGACTGCTCACTGAAGACCTGTTTATAATAGCCCACAGTAAATACCTTATGCTACTACAATTATGATATTTGAATTTATATAGTAGCTGAATATTTATGGACATGCCAAGGTGTCTACTACACATGCTTAAGTGAAAAAGCAGGATATCAAAAAAGTATGGAGTTCCACTTTGTAAAAGACATATCTTCATATATATGTTGAAGAGAGAACTGAAAGGATGGACACTAAGCGGTGAGTTGAATTTATCTCTAGATGACAAGACAATGATTGTTTCTAAAATTTTTCTTCTTTTGGATAAACATTTTAAAATGTAAAAACAAATACATGCAATGGGAATAAGGTATAAAGCCAATTAGGAAAAACAATCAGGAAACCTATATACAGATCTCTAGCCCCTAATTTCTGAGCTTCCAAATGCTATTATCTTTCTAACCGTGTCTTGCTCCATTCCCATTATGACCTGAAAAGGTGTGACCTTAGCTACTTGGAAATTTCCACTGGTCCTGGATGAGATATGCTGGGAATGGTAGTGCTGTGACCACCAGCTGCACATTTCCCTCTGCAGGTGGGGAGAGGTCCACTTCACAGGCTCTACCTATTGAAACCCTCCTCCTGTCTTTTCTCTTCCATGACTTAACACACAGGGGCTCCCCTAGGGGGAAAGGTTTGGGCTGTACCTGGACCAGAGAGGAATGGCTGTGGACAGAACCCAGTTCTCAGACCTCATTGCGCAGCAAGGCTGCCTGGAAGAGCTACAAAAGCTCTTTACAATCAATACCTATGGAAGCAGCAGTCAAGAAATCAAAAGACTCAATGTATAGGGAAAAGCTGTTGCAAAGGACTTCTTTAAAGTGCTGAAAAGTAAAGATGTCACACTGAAGACAAAGGAGCTTCGGACTCATGCCACGGTATTTTGGGTCACATCATATCCTTGTGAAAGCTGGACAGTGAATAAGGGAGATAGGAGAAGAATCAATGCTTTTTAATTATGGTGATGTAGATGAATATTGAATATATTGTGGATTGCCAAAAGAACAGATCTGTCCTAGAAGAAGTGCAACCAGAGTGCTCCTTGGAAGCAAGAATGACTAGACTGCGACTTACATATTTTGGACATGTTGTCAGGAGAGACCAATCCCTGGAGAAGGACATCATGTTTGGGAGAGTGGCGGGTCAGTGAAAAAAAGGATGACCCTCCACTAGATGGATTGACACAGCAGCTTCAACAATGAGCTTAAGCATAAAAAAGATCATGTGCATGGCATGGTGCTGGGTCGTGTTTCGTTCTTTTGTACATAGGATCACTATGAGTCAGACTCCGTGGCATTTAACATCAACAGGGTGGGGGTTCAGCATCTGTTCTTTGTTTTTTTAAAGCCCCCCCCAACTGATGCTAATGTAAGACCAGAGCTGCCCTCCAATGCTCATATGCCCCTCAATAACGATGTAGTTTCTACCCACTGTTTAGATTTCACCTTCAAAGATGACCTCCATGGGTTAATAGTCCTATCCCTTTCATGCTCTGCTCCCCTCTGCAGGTGTTGGGGACTGAACCCAGAGCCTAACTAAGCATGTGCTCTACCACTGGGCTACACTCTCAGCCCTACACTTTTTTTTTCTTTTTTCTTTTATGTCCCCAGAGCAAGCATATACCACCCATGAAATATTTTTTAGTGCTGCTGTATACCACCAGCTCCCATGGTCTCTGCCTTGCCTAAATCCTTGCCCAGAATACTGTTCTCATTACAGAGGATCCATTATAAGGCTCAGAGTGGAAGTTTCTGGTAAATACGGAAAATCCATAACCTCAGAACAGGATCTCATAAATAAGCCATCAGAAAATTCGATAGGAAATGCCTGTACTAGGATTCCTGATGGTTTATTGGACAAATTTGCCATGACAGCCAATATTCCTTTAACATTCCTAATGGCATCAACATATTGCATGCCTCTGGGTTGGGAGAGGGGCCACAACGCATTCCCCAACCTCTCCAGGCAAATCCAGGGCTAGGTCTTTATGGAATTTCAGGCATCCAGGCTCAGCTAGGAGAGTACATTTCTGAGCACAGAAGCTCTAAAAACATTTCTCAAATCTCATGTCATTTCCTGAGTAACCTGGTAGCACACCAATTCATGGCAAGCGCATGAGATGGTCACAGAACTGGAGTTTCACAAGCAGCTGTGGGGAGACGGAGACTGGGAAGAGACCAGGCCTTGTTCAGTAGTGCCTGTGTTGACCTCTAGAGGCCACATCTCTGCCATTTCTTTCCTAGGCCCTGGTTCCTAACTTCTGTCTCCAAAGGCAATCACTGAATTGAATGACAACTCCATCGGAGCCAGACTAGGTAGGTGTGGCCCATTTGAATACTTTTTGGTGAGCTCATTGGCCAAAGTCTCCACTTGATCCACTTTAATTGTCTGTGTTCCACTCAATGCCCCACACTTCTTAGCAATCCCTTGAAGTGAGAAGTATTCAATCAGTCATTCAAATATAGGCTGAATTAAACCCAAAGCCATGGCTTGGATCATTGATTTCTTCATCCTCAATTTCATCCCCCTCCCCCCCCCAGGAAGAAAAATGGTCAAGGAAAATTCGTGCACTTGGCAGGAGTTCCATTGTAGGGCAGGTGGCTGTGCTGCCATTTTCCCTTTACAAGCTCTTTACAAAACCCCAAAGCACCCACTGTTGTCCCTTCTGCTCCTTCCAATCCTTTGGCTCACTGTCATCTGGCTTACCTGTCATGGACACTGTTCTCACTAAGCCCACTGCTGACCTCCTAACTACTAAGCTTACTATCACCTCCTAGTGATAAGAAGCCCCTCCACTTCTGGGATCCCCCTTTCAGCTGGTTTTCCATTCACCCACTTTGGCTGGTCCGTCACTCCTTGGCGTACTCCTGCAAAGCTGGTGTTCTCAAGCCTTCCTGCAGCCACACGGTGATCGCTCTAATCTCCCTAGCCAGCCCCACCCTCTCTCTTTTCCAACTGCTTCCGCTACACCTTGCAGTTAGGCCCCTGCCGGAGTCCTCAAAACCCAGCATTAATTCAGTTTCCCAACACCTTGTAAACCAAGACTCTTCTGAAAGTGAAGGGAACACTGACATAAACCAGGACCGGTCACCCCGACTATTGGACAAACCTCGGGGGTGATGCTGGTTTCTTCCCTCCTGTCCACATCTGACAGAAGACCACGTGCTATTGTTCTAACTCTGGGCTGCCTCTCAACTCACCCTCTGCTCTCCTCATGAGGGCCCTGGATCTCTGTGAAGACCCTGAGCTGACCTTCTCCTGCACATGTGCACAGGCCAACCCATCCTCCCTGCTGCTGACTGTGCCACTGCCCTGCCAAAAGCTCTGGTGGCTCCTCAATGCTTGGAGAAAAGCATCCACCTGCTTTGTAATTAAGGACCCAGCCTATCCATCCCATTGCCAATATCTGTTCCCAACCTCCAAAAGCATCCCCCAGCCTTGTCCTGGCCATCCCAATCACTCAGTGCTCTGAGCATTTTCCAGGTTATGCCCTTGAGCCTTTTGCCAAAAGACTGCCATGCTTTTGACAGAGATTGGGCCACATTTGTCACTGGGCCAAGTGCACGTAAGGGGCTCCTGAGGGACTCTGGCTCCCCCCAGTTAGAGGTGGAAGGAGTGTAGCCATTACAATATAGAAGACACACACATACATGGAGGCCCTTGGAGAATCCTAGCCACTGGGCTGGCCCAAGCTTGGGTAAGAGCAGAGCATCGGAAGCTACTGCAGGAGCTAATACCGAGTGCTCCTCTCAGTTCCCCACACTCTGGTGTAGTTGCTCCCGTGGTCCCTGAGTAGCATCTCATGGGAATCTGCTGGAGGACTTTCTAGAGGGTGGCATTAAGCACCAATTCCAGGGACCACAACACATATTCCTGCTCTCCAATTACTTTCAGAGTTCCCAAGAGACTTGTGGTTCCCAAGAGGCTCCCAATATAGAACAGCTCATTCTTCTGCATGGTTTGATATCTTTCCTTTTGCCAACATCTTGAAAACAAGTCCTCCTCGGAGACTGTGAGACTAGATCTTTAACAAGTCCTTAACGAAATGCTTGGAAGCACTGAACCTTCACCCTGGACTCGGGGCATACTCTTTCTTCCAAGCTGGCAGGCTCTGTACCCTGCCAAGGCCTTCCCCCTTACTCCACTTGGCTTGTCAGAGCCCCAGGGACGAGAGGGAATTCCTCAGGAGAGGAAGCCCTAAGCCTACATCCTGTTCTTTCTGGCTGGGACAACATCCACTTCTACTCACCCTCATTGCTTCAGCTGGCTTTTGGTTATAGTTAAAGCACGTCTTCCTGTCCTTCCAACCTCTCTCAAGACACATAAGTGTTAGGGGAATCATCCACAGCCTCCACTTCCTAAAGTACTCCTCCATGCACCATCCAGGGAGGTGCTGATGGCAAGCCTTCAGCAGGGTGGCTCCAAGGCCAACTGAAGCTCATGTGCTTGATAATCACAAATCCACTGAAAATGCCCTCTCTTCATGCCTTTTTAGAGTGGGGCCGCTGGAAGTTGAGGAATCAGGTCAGGCTTGTGGGCCCTCTGTTGTTATAGTTAACTTTTATGGTGAGCCTTAGGGATTTAAATAATTCTACAAATATTATTGGAAATAAGTTTTATAGCTTGGACTTTGAAATACCACACACACACACCAGCAATAATTCCAGAAGTAGTTGATAATTATGATAATGCTCTAGTACACATACAACGACTACACAGTAAGTGCAAACCACGAAGATACTAATTAGAAATGGCAGAAAGGTTATTGGCAGGTAGGAAGATGTGTGCAGGGCCCATCATAAGCAGAGACAATACTCCAGGAGAACAAATGCTTAGTCATTGTAGTAAGACCCCCCCCCCCCCAAGTCCAGCAGAACTCCTCATACATCCTAGAGTTGAGGACTACTTTGGGGATGTTGCCTGTTGGATATACTTGTTTGATCAAGAAGCTGGGGAAAAACTGAGCTCCCTGAAGGCAAAGGAGATTATCTGTTATTTTTGTGTCAGTGGTACAGAGCACAGCAAGATACCAACATGTTCATTATGGCCACTGAAACATCTTTCAGGGATGGAAGTGTAGCTCCATGGTAGATGCCAGGTACATGCCTAGCATGTACAAGGCCCTGGGTTCAACTCCCAGCACTACCAAAAAAAACCCAAAAAAACAAAAAAAAACCAAAAAACCAAAAAACGCCCCCCCACACCCCGGCCATATCCTTTCACCAGGCACAGTGGTGCACCACACGCCATCATCCCAGCAATTCGGGAGACTGAAATAGGAGGATTGCCAATTCTAGGCCAGTGGCAGCCTGTGTAACTTAGTAAGACCCTGACTCAAACTGAAAAGGGAGGGGAGCTGAGGGTGTAGCACAGTGGTAGAACACTTGCCAAATACGTGCAAGGCCTTGATTTCAATTCCCAAGTACTGCAAAAACTAAACAAAATAAAACAGAAACGTCTTGCACATAGGTGTTAACAGATGGCCAGCCTCACCAGGACTTCACAGATGAGGGTTATTTGTTTATTTATATATTTAGACACAGGATCTCACTATGTACCCCAGGCTGGCCTCGAACCTGAGATCTTCCTGCTTCAGGATAATAGGCAGGCATGTGCCACAATGCTGCACCCCTCTTCCCTCCAAGGTACAAGTTCTCTTTAAATAAATTCAAAGTATCAATAGCTCTCCTGTTTAAATTCCAGCCCATCACCTGTAAAATGCCTTGTGGAGGACTAAATGAGGCAACGTGCATGAAGCACCTGGCTCTTTGTCGGCACTCAGAGCTCTTGGTCAGTCTCCCTATTTCCCCTTGCTGATGTTACCATTACACTGTGGATGAGGCAGCATTTGCCTGGATGGATGTGGTGAGTTTGCAAGCCCTGTCCTCCAAGCACACCTTAGTTCCAGGTACAGCAATTTGCAGTCCGGGATATGGAGAAATGAGATAGGCCTGCAGTTTGGCACAAACCCAGAAAGGTCTGCTGGGGTCTCTCTGCCCAGAGGCCCTCCCTTGACACATACACCATGTCTGGTGTCTCAGCCACCAAATTCTGCAGGCTTCCAGAATAAGCAGGAACTGCTATGGAGTCCAGCCAGTGTGAGTGTACGGGACACTCACGGGCAACAGTGCCCTCCTCTCCCCTCTCTTCATTCAACATCCTGGCATTTCAGGCTCTTCACCAGCACTTCTTTGTCCATTGTTCAGAAAAATAAATCAAGCCATGACTTGAGTCTTGAATTCCACTTAGAAAATTGTATGGCTCTAAGGGTCTCCATCCAAGTTTTTCCCAAAAGATTATTCTCCAAGGAAAAAAGAAAAAAAAATCACTAAATCTGAAACATTTTTCAGTTTCTATTATCCCACGACTCTCTTTACCCCTTGAGACACAGTTTTCAATAGTAAACAGGGCTGAAGTTTGAGGGCATGGCCTAGAAGTTGTTTAATTTCTACCACCAAAGACAAACCAGGATTCTTTCTGGCCAGATTTTCCCTCAGGCCAGCCCTCTGCTTTATGGGGCCAAGCCACTGAAAGAATAAATGAATGCAAAAAATTTGCCTCACAGCAGCAAATACTAAGATTGTCTACAGATACAAATTCCCAAGCAAACCTAGCCTAAAGATAATAAAAATGAAGGTTGGGTTACGGGTCTTGTTAAAAGCTGGCAGCCTGATTTTCTTTAGGGTCTGAGTCTGTTTACAGGGAGGAGGGGAAGTGCTAATTGACAGGGCAGTTTTAGAAAATCTACCTAGGCCCACACAACACTAATCAGTTTGCAGGAAGCTCAGCCTCTCATTCCTTAAATACTCTCTGTGCATTTACTGTGCTGGACCACTGTGTGGGGTGCTGTGGAGAACAGAAGGACAATGTGGCCAGGGACATGTCCTCAGTCTGGTAACAGGGGACTTATGTTCCCAGTGGTAAATGTCATAGAGAGTTGGAGTGGGTAGTGAAAGCTAAGAGGTGAGGTGGGATTTCAGCTGGACTTTGAAGAATGAAAAATTCAGGGAACCACTTACATAAAACAGGGCTCTAATCTACAATCCATGTATTAATAAATAAGTGGCTGAATAAATAAAAGGATCTAAGGACTTGTTTTCCTAAAGACAATTGTGGAAGAGGGCATGGTTAAAATTGGCTTCCATCTCAGAGGTCTGTGACAGTCACCCATTGGGAAAGGAGGGACACACGGGGGGCCCAATCCTAGCATCTGCAGGGTTGGGGACACGAGACCCATTTGCTTACATACAACTCAAGCTAACAAACTGTTGAGTATGTTCTCTCCTCCCACCTTGCCAAATATCCTTTCCTGATGATAAGAATGGGCTGGGATTTAGCTCAGTTGGTAGAGTGCTGCTCTGTGCTCTCTGAGGCCTGGGTTTGATCCCCAGCATCACAAAAACAGGAGAAAGACCTGGCAGCCCAGTTCAAAAATGATCCCGAAAAATGATCAGCCATTGAAAACCCTATGAATAGCAGAGACGCACTAACATAGTGCCAGGCATGGCACAGTGTCGGGGAGTGTTTTGTTCTGTTGTACATAGGGTCGTTATGAGTCAGACCTGCCTCATTGTTCCTAACAACAACAATGATAAGACAAGGCCAGCCCCTGAGGTAGAACCCCAGCTTTCAGACTTCTGCAACAGGATGTGGTGGGGGTGGAAATCCAAATCTAGCAGCCCTTCCTTCTCACCCATCCCCACTTCCATTTGTCCCAGGAGGTCTTAGGACCACACAGGGGAACGGTTGAGAACACATTAGTGCCAGGCCAACAAAAAGCCCTTCAGCCCTCCTCAGCTTAGGAGCGTGCACACGGGGTGGGAGGGCGGTCTGTGCAAATCCTTGGAGTGTCGGGGTTCTATCATTTAGCTCCTTGGCTGCCTTATGGAGAAAACAGTGGCCAAGGGTGACCAGACCAGGGAAAACAGTGGCCAAGGGTGACCAGAGCAGGGCCCTCTAAAAGGTTGGGGGAGGGCTCCTAAAATGGGAGCCCTGCTAATCAGGTCTACAGGTGATGCTTTGTGCAGGGTGGATTTGATTTGCTGGACTGCGAGGCATACTGTGCAGTATGGTTCTGATTATGATGATGATGAACCTAACCTTTATGCCAGATAACTAGTACAGCATTAGCGTGGTTTTTACTTAAATCTCCCATCAGCCCTTTGAGTTTAATATTGATGTTATTCCTATTTTACACATGAAAAAACTAAGATTAGAGAGATTTTAATTTCTTCAAGGCCACATAGCTATGGGTGACAGAGCCAGGATTTGAATATTAGATAGTGAATCTTATGGCCTAAAAATTGTTGTTGTTGTTGCTGTTGTTGTTGTTGTTAGGTGCTGTTGAGTTGGGTCTGACTCATAGTGACCCTAGGTATAACAGAACAAAATACTCTCTAATACTGTGTCATGCCCAGCATTATTGTCAGTGCTTCTCTGCTATTCATAGGGTTTTCAACGGCAGATTGTTTTGGGAGTGGATTGCCAGGTTCTTCTCCATAGCCTGCAGCACTTGGTATTCCCAGGCTATTTCCCATTCAAGGACTAGCCAGGCTGACCCGGCTCAGCTTCCAAGATCAGGCAGGAGGATCCGATGCTAGGGTGCTATGGCTGCAGACAGCCTAAAAATACTCAGAGGAAAATCATTTCCTGATCTTGAATCACAGGAAATCAGGAGTCAGAAGGAACCATAAAAATTATGTCAAAGCCTGGTATGGTGGTACACGCCTGTAATCCCAGTAACTCAGGAGGTGGATGCAGAAGGATCGAAAATTTGAGGCCAGAGGCAGCCTGCATAACTTAGCAAGACCCTGTCTCAAGATAAAAAAAAAAAAAAAAAAAAGGGACTGGGGGTGCAGCTCAGTGGTAGAGCACTTGCAAAGTATACATGAGACCCTGGGCCCAGCCCTTCAGCATGGGAAAAAAAATATGTGTGTGTGTGTGTGTGTGTGTATGTGTGTGTATATATATGTGTGTGCATATATATGTATGTATATATGTGTGTGTGTGTATATATTTGTATGTGTATATATGTGTGTGTATATGTGTGTGTGTGTGTGTGTGTGTGTGTGTGTGTGTGTGTGTGTGTGTATTATATATATATATATATCAAACCCTCACAGCATGGCTGGCTGGTGGGGCAAAAATAGAAGAGGAATTTAGGGTCCTGCCAGAGTTCAGGGAGACAATAGCACCTGGTGGACGGGAACTCTGGGCAGTGGATATGGGTTCCCTGGGGACAAATGGGGAAGTTAATCAAGGCCAGGTACATAGCCCTGTAGCCACATGTGGCCTCATGGTCCTCAGAGAGCTGGGAAGGTGGCCTCATTGTGAGTGGGGCATTGGAGTTCTCTAAAGCTGCTGCCTTTGATGCTTTTTCCAAATCCCATGAGCAAAGTGGCAGCCCAGTGTGGGGAAACCCCAAAAGCTGCCTGCTGTACAATTTCATAACGTGTCCCAATAGCAGAGTGGAAGTCTCAGCGGCGATCTGGGATGCTCTGGTGCTGGGCCCGTGACCCCTGGTCCCTGCAGCCGTGCTGGTGTTATAAGTTGCAGAAGCATTTTTTCTTTTTCAAAATTTATTTTTTAAACTTAGGTAGAATATTTATGTGGGCAAGTTGCATGAATCCTATGCACAACTCAATGGATTTTTTAATCTGGAGATATCATACAACCACTGCCCTGACCATGACAAGGCTGTTTTAAAGTTGACTAGTAAGTTGGAGTCAACTTGATGGCACCTAACACCACCACCAAGTGAACTGCACAAGACATGGACACACTCTCCTTGTAAAGCATTCAAACCTGACTTGTGAGCTGACCCTTCCTGCCGCCCCCTCGCACACACAGGCCCCATTGTTTGTACTGGTCCAGAGGCAGGGTTTCCCCAGGGCGTGCATTCCCAGGCCTCCAGGCAGCTAAGCAGCCTGACCAAACAGGTTCAGGGGCTTTCTCCTGGAGCATTCTCTCTGCCCACTCCTCCCCCACCTAATTCCCCCACAGACAGAGAAAGAGCATGGATGGCACGACCGCCTTCCTAAGCCTCCTCAGCGGAGAGCTGTGCCCTTTTCTTGCTCCTTGCAGCTTACTAACTCAAGCTCCCCTAAGGTTTGGCTGCCACAAACAAAGAGCACCCTTTGGGCTGCTGGGCACACACAGGGTAGAGGGGTCTGAGGCGCACCAGCCTCTGAACAGCTCTAGGAGGCAAGGCAGGGGTTGCTGGGCCCCCAGCAACACTGAGGCCAGAAACTGCCCGAACTGGTTACATTCCAGCAAGATTAGCACAAGGCTGGGCCTGCTCCTGAACCCACCCCTCCTCCCCTCCAGGCCGGCGTGAATGGGATTTTTAACTATTTCCCTCCTACTTGCTGTCCAGCCTCACACACTGACAACACTCCCTGCTGTTTGCACATTAACCTCCCATTTGCCAGGCTGCTTCTCAGAGGCTGCGGATTAACATCCACCAACCCAGACAATGGTCCCCAGGGAGGGAGGCAAGGGCTCAGACAAAGGCTCCAGACGCCAGGCCCAGTCAATCACTGCATAGTGACCACTGGACAAAAGTGCAGCGGCTCTAGGGCTGTAGACAGCATCCAGGAGTCACCACAATGGCTCATTTCTGGCTCTGGGCACCTGCCCCACTTAAGACTGGAAAATGCATCCCCGAACACAGTGCCGGGGTCCTAGTCTAAACTGGGAAGTTCTGGCCTAGGAGAGGCGGGAGGCACTAGGGTCTGAAGGGCTGAGGGCAGGAGCTGGGAAGGGAAAGAGCTTTGAAGACCCAGCCTACCTCTCTCAACTTCTCTAGACAACTGAGCTCCCAGGGATAGAACAGGAAGTAGGTGACTGGTCCCTGCCCCAGGCCTGTTTTCTCAGCTGAAGGGCACCTGCCTGAAGCAGCTTGTAGACATTATTCTCCAGGTCCACTCCATTTTCTCACTCTTGCGAGCAGATGCACACACAGAATAAACTGACATGCGTGAACCTGGAGAGGCAGCGGTGGCAGGGGTGAGCAGAGACATGCAGTGTAAAGTGTAGGGCGCTCATCAGCCCTGTCTGCATGATGAAGGCCTGACATTCTCTTTCAGGTGACTCTACCTCAACCTTGTCCTCAACAGGGGCCGGCCTCTCACAGTGAAGGTTCATCCACAGCAGCTGAAGAGCTAGTTAAACAGCAGCATCTGGGCCAGTGGGGTGGGGGGGTCAGGAGGTGGGTGCTACAGTCTGTCTCTAACCAGCTTCCAGGTAATACCCACTGGGCTTAGTGAGGCACTGAGTGCCAGGTGGCTGCCTGACTCCGGTTTCCATCTTCTGGAGAAACACAGGGCGCCACCTCTCAAGGCAGCCAGTTCCAGCTGTGGACAGCTGTGTTAGTTTTCCTCATAACAAGACAGCCCACCATCACCATCTGAAGTCCCTCTTCTCTTGACCTGTTGGTTCTGGAGAAAACCTCCCAGCTTCCAACCGTCTTGTTCTACACACACCCCTGTCTCCCAGTCCAGGCTGGGAAGACTGTTGTTTTGAGCCTGGTTCTAGTAACCAAACTAATGCCAGACAGGCTGGGGGTGGGAAGCTGGGCTCAGTGCAGACTGATGAGGCTGTTGGGCCTAGGGCATAGGGTGGGGTAGAACCCCAGCAAAAACAGAAACCAGAGCTCCTGCCCTCGGGCAGTTAACATACAAGAAACTTAAGGACAATTAGAAAGCAACAACCACAATTTACATGGTTTACACAGGAAAAACTCATTAAGTGTGGGTTGCGGAGCTTGGGTTACCTTTGCTGGCCAAACCCTTTCTTTACAGACAGTGCACATTAACTGCAAATGAGACTCCAAAGGGAATATTTAATTGGCTATGAAACAAATGTTGAGCCCCCCAGAGGAAGGGGTGGGTATCCCTGACCGAAAACAGACACACGAAGGGCTTCGCCCAGGAAGCCCCATACCACCTGGCTTAAATTCCTGGCAAAGTTCAGATGCAATAAACCTTGCCCCTTAGGACTGGGGACATATATAGCTCAGTGGTAGATTGCTTGCTTAGCATGCACAAGGCCCCAGGTTCCATCCCCAGCACTGCCAAAAACAACTACAAAAACTGGCCCTTTTTGAAAGGTTTCACAATTCAGAAGCCTCCCTCATTCACAATAACATCCACCCTAAGTCTGAATTAACTGTGTTACCAGGCAGTGCTGCCAGCGCCCTGTACTCTGCTAAGGGAGTCACTTCCTTGTCAGTGCTGCAGGGGAAATTTGAGCGGGCCTTATGGTCTGAGGTGGCAGCGAGTGTACAAATGATTATCCCTAATCATCTGATGATATGGGAGCAGACCCAAATAAAGCACTCATCCGGCCAGGCTGGCTGCCCTTCCACCTGCTCCAGGCCATGAGCTCCTCAAAGCAAGAGGGGCCCAGAGCTCCTAAAGGCCAAACTGTCCCAGAGACCCAAGGATTCCCACTCTTGACTACACTCCTGACTAGCTGTGTTACCTTGGTCTAAAGTCACCCTTTTTGAGCCTCAGTTCCTCCAGGTTATAAAGGTATTAGTATAACCTTGTTCATAAGGGTGTGGTGCAGTTTGAGTGAATATTTAGAAGCAGAGGGCCTGGAGTGGGTGAGCCCTTATAACTGTAATAAAGAGGAGGAAGGGTGTCTCTTCAGTGTAGGGGAGACAGTCTAACACTCCGGCTTCTTTGAGGCTCCAAGGCACATTGTTCTCTTCTTGTGACACTACCTTTCTCAGCCTTGAGATAGGTTCAACTACTTGTCTTATTGTCCCGATAGATGGGCAACCAGCAAGTTCCTGAACAAGGTCATGGCCTCTTCCTCCCCTCCTAGAATGTTCAACCCAATGCTTGTGATTATTGGAAATCTGATCAATATTTGTTGAATTGACTTGCCAACATATTCCAGCCAGCCCAGGACAATGCAAGGATGCCACTGTGTCCAGATGGGTCAAGCAGCGGCCAGAAGCCAGACCTCCCACCCACAGCAAGCAGGTTCCATTTCTGCCTTTAGAACAACAGGAACAGCATTTAGGTAAAAGATGAGTAGTGCTTCTGACCAGGTGCCAGACTCTTCATGATAATGACCACCAGCATCTAGTTTTCTAATCTGCCAATAAGCGCTGTGTCAGTCACACAGTGGATAATCACAAACCAAGTGGTCCAATAGGCTTTCCAATACTTCAGAAGCACGGACACCCAACAGTTTCCATTCAATGTGACACAGGCTCTGAGTGTATTGTTCTGTAGTCTCACTGCACTGTCCCTACAGCTGATCTTATTATTACGGAAATGGGTCATTAGGTCAGGGACCACCTTCTTCCAGGTCGAGAAATGCTTTGGTTGGGAGTGGCACAGGTCTAATTTTAGGCCTTTTGAGAAACTGCAGAGCTGTTTCCCCAGGCTTAACGTCCTATAGTAGGCAACAGAGGTCAAGTTGCCAGGTTTTCTGAGGTTTCAAAATCAGAAAGCCCTTCTGTTTCCCTGAGCTGTCAGCTGTTCTGCCTAGAAGTTACAGCCTGCTCTTCAGGCCCCAGGGAGGGTGGACTGGCTCTCAGGAAGTCCCCCAGGGAGCTGGATATTGATGGCTGGGCAGGGAATGGAGTCAGGCTCAAAGGCAGGGATTGGGTCTAGGGGGCGAGGAGCACTTTGGGGAGCCACACACTTGACACTGTTTGTGTGGAGACATTTCTAGATTTTTTTGATAACAAGCTATAGGGAACATTTGCTACATCACACATATAACTCTTTTGTGGCCTTTTCCTTCCCCTGCTTGGCTCTCTTCGTCTACTCTCTCTAAGGAGCCAGGGAATCCCAAAATCCCAGGGAAGGACTCCCTTAGGAAGGGCTTGGAGAAAGGTCACACTGAGCATAGATCAGGGCGTAACAGGAAGGAGATAGTAGTGCATGCTCATTCTGTGTCATCTGCCTGGAGAACTCTAATTTACCCGAAGTGTAACTGCCTACAAGAGTGTAGGTGAGTTATCTAGAAGTCCTGGGACTGCACAGATGCAGGTCTCTGCAGCTGCCACAGCTGTGATTTCAATACAGGGGACCCTCAGGAAATCCAGAGGCACCAGCTAACTTATGGCAGGGGGTGGCGGGTGGCGGGGGCAACTAGTGGGTTTCCTGTTTTCCTGAGTGCATTGCTCTCTGCCTTCAGCGTCCTTTCTGTGTTCTCCACCTCCATCCAGTCACTGCCCCCCAACACATACATACAATCAGCATGCACCACCTCCAAAAGAGAAGCATCTAGACTTTTTCCTAACTGCAATCAGAACTTGAAGAGGAAACTAGTTATCTAGTTTAAGGGGCAAGCAGTAGATAGCTTCTTATTGACATTTCCTGAATCAGGTGTCAACCATGGAATCATCAAAAGCAGAAACTTGCAAGAGTGACCCTAGAGATGCAGTATCTAGTAGAAAGCTTTCATCTGGTCTCCCCTTCTCACCTCTTATATCCAACTGGTCCCTTAGAGGGCAGAGAGAGGGGTAAATAGTAGAAGGCTGAGCCCAGAAAGTTGGGTTCTAACTCTGCCCCGATTAGCAGGGTGACTTTAGGCAAGTCCCTCTCCATGATAAGCACAGCTGCTAGAAAAAGATCTTTATGGAAATAAACATGTATTAAGTACCTACTGTTTACACCACACATTGTACTCACTAAAAAGCAGAGGGTTTTTATTTCTTCTCTACAAGATTCTCTCTGTGTGCAATAGAAGTTAAGTGCTGATTATCATCCAGACATAATATCCGGATGTGGGTCATTCGGCAGGACAATGACCTACCCACTTGATACACTGACCTATTCTTGGTTATTCCAAAACATTATTCGGACAGCAAGATAAATTGATTAATTTTTTCTTTCCATTCTTGAATCATTAAATTAGTTGGGAGGTGGAGTAGAGAACAAACCTCCTACATACAAAGCAGGACCTTGATCCTGCCATCTGTTTTACTCCTAAATACAGCTGGTTTATCTGCTTTCTACTTTCCGTGCCCCAGGACATGTTCTCAGCATTTGGCCCCTAACAAATTCTTAGCTGCTATTTGGTATCCAGCTGTTAATTACTTCTCTAACACCTTTTTGCTGCTTAGTCTGAACACTAAGTATTCTCCAGAGATTAAGGCTGCTCCTTTTCTTAAGTGCCTCCAAAGGGTCTCTCAAAGGTTATCTGTCCCCCAGATGCACCTAATTCCCTGAATTCAGGGCTTTCCTTGGAGGGGACAGCACAACTGGGTGGGCGCTCTTAACATACACAAACACAAAATAGTGTCACACAAAGTTAGGCAGGCTTATTAGAAACCTTACCTTTGAAATAGGCTATGTTTAATATTTTACCAACCAATTTCTTTTTAAAAAGGCCAAATTACCAGTTTGTGTGGGATGGAGGGAGGAGACCATGTAGCTTTGGTCATCATAGATGCCCTCCAGTGGTGGACTAGAGTGGCTGGCACTGGTTATTAGCATCTTTTCCAAACCCAGTACTCAGCCACACTATGTTGGAGCCGGAAATTGGCCATCGTGGGAGCATTTACACCATAGAAACCGGCAAACACTAATCAGGGCATGCTCCTCCACGCCATGAGCTGCTGGCTACACACTCATCAGCACCTCATTGCTTGTAACCCATTTTCCCTTTCTATCATTAATCTAAAAGATGTAGTTATTGAGCACAGGCTGTTTAGACAGTGGTACCCAAGGAACTCATAACATCTATAAAATGCTAATGCTGCACAATAACAAATGACTCCCTTATTTTGTGCCCTGCACTGCCCTACGTCTGCACATCTGCAAACTCAATCCTGATAACACAGTGGGATTCAGAACTAGTATTATCCCTTTTTACAGATGAGGAAACTGAGGTACAGAGTGACAAAAAACTTGCTTATGGTCACAATTGGGAAGTAATGTTTCCAGACACAGACCTGAGGGCTTTTCCCCTTTCCAGGAACCTGTAGCTTTTCTACTGTCTCATGAAAAGGCATGGGTGGAAGCCCAAGTTCAAAAACACATAGACATGTTCCACCAGCAGGAAAACTCAAAAGTAAGTGAGTTATGGAGCTTTGTACCAGGAAAGGTTCTTGGAGGTGACAAAAGTTATGCAGGCTCTGAAGAAGGCTCTACAACCCCCAAGAAAAGCAGCTGAGTGGCAGGTGAGAGCACCTTGAGAGGAAGAGTGTTTGTATACAACAGGCCCCATTCTCCTGGAAAACTTTATGAAGGCAGACAAATGCCTTCTGCCTACAGAGGGAAAAAAAGTAGGGTATAGGATCAGGAGAAGAATTACACCCTCAGATGCACATAGCTGAACAACTAGGGAAAGATTCAGCCCTTAGTCCATTAAAAACTGGGTGGTGCCATGGCAAACAGCCAAAGGGATTTCACCCTTACAAGGGTAACCAAACTAGAAACGGGGACCAGGCATCATGGGATAGCGAGGGCCCAGTTCTTTTAGGCAGTAGAGGTGGTGGTAGCAGCTACTGGTTCTCCTGTGCAGTTCCCAGTGAGAAATTTTACAGGGAACCACTTTCTGCCGCCTGTCTCCAAAGAGAGCAACTGCAACGAATGAATGATAAAAATTTAAGTTTCTGACTGTTTCTTCATAGGATGAAAATAGCCATATCCTGCCAGCAGTTAGATATTAGGCTGGGCCTTTCCTTCTGATACTTAGGAGGGAAAGAAAACTGAGTCCACTCCCCTTTTCCCTACTTCCTTTGTCTTTTTTTTTTTTTTTCCCTTTTCCAGGGAATGAGTCAAGTCAGTCAACAAGTATTTATGGAGCGCCCACAGGATTGCAGAGCCAGCAGGGTGGGGTGGGGGGAAAGACGTGGGCTGCTGGAAGAAGCCCAGGATAGCTCTCACTAGAGCTGGGTAAAGGAAATGTCAGTCCTCAGGCCAGGTCTGAACAGGGCCATAAAGAACTGACTGCCACCCTGGGTGGGTTTATTCTGGACCAACCACTCACTTCTGGCTGAGTTGCCTCTGTTATCAAAAAGGCCAACGTGGGCAGATCAGCCTTGTTCATGCACATTTTTGGAAAACTACAAGCACAATGCTAACAATCATGATGGTTCGGGGAGTGGGGGTTGGTGGTTGGCTGAGATTCTCTTCTTCCCCCAACTCCCAAAGGGCCCAGCAACAATCAAAATCAGTTAAACAAATGTTGTTAGATGTTCACCATCTTCTCCTCTGCAAATGTAAATGTGCGTGAGCTAGATGGGAGAGGCTAGGGCCTCCAAAGCAGCCTCCCGGGGGCAGATCCTGTCTAGTCTGGAAACTGGGTTATATTTACCTGGCTTCACATCCTGCCACTTGGGGTGTGACCCACAGACCTTCACCATTAGCATCACTTGGGATTCTAGTAGAAATGCAGAGCTCCAGGTCCTACCCCATGCCTTCGGAAGCAGAACCTGCATTTCTGTGAGCACCTTGGGTGATTCCTTTGCATAAGAAAGTTTGAGAAGCACCCTTCCAGATTTCCAAGCAACTGTTTTTAATTAAACACCAGAGATTCCCTAAAGTTGTATTTGGGGCACGCCTGCCTTCCATATTGCAGCATGGGCAATAAGGCTCCTTAGATTTTCTGTTCACAAAAAAGCTAAAGATTTGTAAATATATTATGACTCCTCCTTTGAAAATAGGTCACCTGGTAGGACCCGGGTCAATTGCACATTTTTTGACATACAAAGATATATTCCTGGAGCTAAAAGAACTTAACACTACCCACCACAAGATGCCCTTTCTCTTCTACATTATACCCAACTAACAGTGCACACTGGCCTAGATTCTCTTCTGCTCTAAATACCCACGCTATGTTTGAATAACCTGTATGGTTACAATTAGGGTCATGGCATCTGGGGAAGTCACTGCAAACCCCTGCACATAAATATGGTGATTTTAATAACAAATAACACATTTGGAAATTGGTATAAGTATGCTGGCAGAGGGAGCCACTGAAGATGTTGATTTGTATGTTCACAAAGGAATAGAATCCAGCTGCAACATTAATGATTAATTCTAAAGAACCACAGGACACATGAAAAACCTCACCATGGCATGCTCTAAATTTAAAGCTCATTTTCAGACCTTCACAATTTTGGCAAAAACTTAAATTCAGCTGCATGAAGAGGAGAATGGATTTGATTTTTCTATGACTCCTAAAACAGTGCAAGTAGAAGTTCATTTAAGTTTTGCAAAGTAAACATTAATATCTGAATAAATTCAATGCAAAGTTTCTCCAAATACCTTGGAGCAGGAAAAGAAAAGAAAAGAAAAAAGAAAAGGGAGAAAAATGTGTCTAATTGGAAGAGATTTCTTCTTAGAAGGTTTTGGAATTCAAGGACTAGTTTCTAGCATAGCTGTAACTTTCTGGCCTACACTTGTTTTCAGTGTTTAAAGTAAAATGTGAAAATCATATTAGTCTTAAAGAGAAAGATAATCTTCTGAAATAGGACATATATGAATGGCTATGTTTGTGTAAGGGGGAAAGGCTAATAATGATGCTCACAGTAATAACAACAGGGAGCGTGCTAATTTGAACATCTTTGTGTCCAGGTAAGCTTTGTTCACTTATGGGTCTCTCCACTCATATGGAGTCTGTTGAGCCTCTCCTGATACACTGGCTCAAGTATCTGCAAAGACAGAAGGGGCCTCTGGTAGGGATGGAAACCCAGTGAGCCAAACAGAACATGGCAACAGCATAATCGATTCCTTGTTTCAGTTATGAAGGAAACAGCCCTTAAAACCTCCCACTCAAATGGCCTGTGTCTTGTTGAAAGCTCTTGGCATTTACAGAGATGGTGGGGAGCCCAGGACCTATGGTGACATTGGTTATAGGGCAACACTCCTGTCCTACAAGTTAACGAGAGGGAATGAAGGCTGTTAGTCACTCCCATCCACCACCAACATGCCACCCAAAGCCTTGGTCAGGGTAAATGTATCAAGGAAAGACTAGACAGCATGATTTCATGGGATAAAGGAGAGTTACATGCTTGGGAGTCCTCAGAATTGCAGTTCTGCGGAGGTCTCAGCTTATGTATGAATAAATGCCAGTGGCAACATCCATGAGTATGCTTCTCAAAGGGGGCTATTCCTTTCCCTCTTTCCCCTCAACAGCCAGAGGTGGAAGTCAGGAGACCTGAGGTGAGAGCCTGATGTGCCAGAGGCAAATCTGTCACTTCCACAAGCCTTGGGGTGTGTTGAATAGGAGTGGTTATACTAAGCCTTGCTCCATTCTTGCAACTATTTGCTGATCTAATGAGATAAAGGATTGGTATGTGTGTCCTTAAGTAAGCCCATTTGGAGCATGTGCGTGGGGCTGTGTGTGTTGTGAGGGTCAGCATCATGAATGGCATGTGATACTTCCCATAGTACCTCCTGCAGCCCCACAACAAGGTTGCCTTTACATTTTAATAAATTTAGAATTCATGAGTCTACAGCTGTACCACTCTGGCGCCCAATCCCATCTGATCTTGGAAGCCAAGCAGGGTCAGGCCTGGTTAGTACCTGGATAAGAGACCACCTGGGAATACTGGATGCTGTAGGCTTGGAACTAGAACCCTGCAATCCACTCCTGAAACAATCTGCCATTGAAAACCCTATGAATAGCAGAGATGCACTGTCAGTACCGGGCACAGCACAGTGTCAAGCAGTGTTTCGTTCTGTGGTACACAGGGTCGCTATGAGTCGGACTCAACTCAGTGGCACCTAACAACAACAGCAACAATTTTCTCCCAAGACTAGATTGAGCTCTCTGGATGGCTTTGCTACATCTGGAGTCAGAACCAAGCCAACCACCACCAATAGTGGCAGCAATAAATAACACTGTGGCATTGAGGCAGCCCTGTGCTCAGTCCTGCCCTAAGTCACTAGTCAGAAGAAACACCCCATTGCCATTCAGATGGAGATCTTCCTGTGCAAAGAAGAGCTGGTCAGTCACTCAGAGACCAAAGCCAATGCTTCACTGCTTGGAGTGCCATTGCCATCTACTAATGGTTTTCATCTGAAGGTTCCCCCTCAGTATATGGGTGACCACTGGTCCATTTTAAAGAGGCCTTTGGGCCTGATCCTGCAGCTTGAAGATTAGCTATATGGTTCCTGGGTCCTGTCCAGTCTTCTTGTTTGCACTGTAGCCCACCAGAAGTTTTGTCAGCCAACCTGCCCAGTGAGGAGACTTGTCTCCAGCCCTGCATCCCCAGGCTGGAATTCCTAGGGCCCTTGCTCCTAAGCCAGTGCTGAGCTGATACTGAATCTCTGATTATCCCGGTCTTCCCACATCAAGGACAATGGCTCAGAATTCAAGGATTCTGAGACTCAGTGGTGGCCAGACATGCCTGGGACTCTGCAGAGATGCTCTCCGTGCCAGGCATCTGTCTCAATTCCCTCCTCTGGAATTGGGCTGCTGCTCCCTGGCAGAGTGGCAAGTCCATCTTTTGTGAGCAGCAATGACGTCCATGTGCTACACTGCCTGGCTGTCCCTCAGTCCCCACCGTCCTCCCCATCTCCCTGTCCCTCATACGAACTCTTTGAAGCCAAGTCCCCCCACAGCCCCAGCTGCTCCTTCTCAGTCTCTTTCTCCAGTCCTTGCTGTTCTCTCCACTGTGAAAAAGCTGCAGGGCCTCTGCCACTGTCCCCTCTGCTCACTCCCCAGGGATCTTCTCTGGGCTCATGGTTGGCTGGGACTCTCACGTCTCTCTCTAATCCAGACTCGCTTCCCTGATAACCAGACTCAGTCACCCACTCCCTATTCTCATCCTCACTGGATGTCCCAAAGCATCTCAAATGCCCAACTATCTCCTTCCAACCCTGCCCCCTCACTCCCTTCCCGACTTCAGGTGCTGGCTACTCCTTCCTTCCTGTGGCTCAGGAGACATCTGTGACTCTTTGCTTCCTCTTGTATTCCACACTCAGTCCACCTACAAGTCCTGCCACACTCTGTTTAAAATCAATCCAGAAGCTGACTTTTCTCACTCCTCTTTCCACTCCCCCAATCCAAGCCACACTGCCCTCACAACTTGTCTGATTTCCTACTTTTCTCTCCCTTCTGTCTATTTTTACCACAGCAGTCTGAGGGCACCATTAAAACAAGGGCCACATCATGTCAGCTCTCTGCACCCCCCAAGCCTGCCCACTCCCAAGAGGGCCAAGTCCTCACCATGCTCTATAGGACCTCCTGTCTCTTTTCTGACTGCACCTCCTCCAATGCCTCCCCCATCAACCCCCTCCACTCTGTTCTGGCTACTCTGTTCTCCTTGCTTCCCCAATGCGCCAGGTGTGGCCTCCAACTGACAACCTTGGCACTAGCTGTTCCCTCTGCCTGGAAGGTTCTTCCCCTATGGATCTGATTAGTTTGCTCCTTCTTGTCTTTACTGAAAAGTCACCTCCTGTGAAGCCTCCAGCAAATCTGTCAGATGAATGAACAGATGCACTGAAGGCTTTACTCTGCACCTTCGCCGCAGGTGGGAACTCCAAATTTTGCCTCATCCCTGTTAGTTCTTCACCTGGGGCCTGGATCTTGAACCCTCTGCCCACCACATCTCACACCTCCAGGGGGCGCTGTTCACATTTGGTCCACGACCAGCAGGGGTATCTCTCTCATGGACAACTCTGTAGGCCATTATTCTCTAATCACAAAATGAATATTTGGCTCCTTAAGGTACTGGGGACATAGTGGGAGACCCAATATGCATCTATTGGTTGAATGAATGAAGCAAACACTGCCCCACTTTTCACCTTGAACCAGCATCCTGCCTCTCAGAGTGCTGCACCTGTGCCTCAGGCCTGCCTCTGGCCAGGTAGTGCCTCTCTCTGTACTGTGGCACCCCAGCCTTCTCCTCGTGGACCCCTTTTCTCCCTTTCCTTGCTCAGCTCCCAGAACCTCTTATGCTATTCAGATCCAGATTACTTCAAAACATGGGATCCCCTGTCAATAATGTGTAATCATAGCTTTCCCATGCAGAGCCATCAGGGATATCCCCAGTTCTTTCTCAGACTCTGTCACTATGCAACATAATGCCTCCCCATGAGTGAAGTACAAAATGGCTCTTTAGCAACTCAAAACAAAATGTGGGAGGCCTGTCTGAGTTACTAAAAGGTGTCCCCCTCAGGTTCACATGCGCCTGGCTACCAGCTGCAATCATCAAACCTGTGCCACTGCTGAGTGATAGCTGGGAACACCAGAGTGTCCCCTTTAACCAAATCACAGAGACACAAGATTTGAAGCACTTAGTAGTACCAAGCAATCATAACACCTATAGACTCAGTTATGTGCGTGTATGTATGTGTGTGTGCACGCATGCATGTGTGTGGTGCTGGGGATAAAGTTCAGGGTCTCACACATGCTAGGCAAATGCTCTACCACTGAGCTACATCCCCAGCCCAGAACTAGTCCTTTCAAAACTGTATGCCAACTGCATATTAATAAACTGCAAAAACATGTGGAAGGAGGAATTATTGGAGCTGAATCTACCAATTTTTACCAATGTCAATAAAGATACGACAGGTTCCACTAATTTAACACTTACTAATTGTTGCTACTTGTAGATGACACTTTGGTGCACTGAGGCCTATAGACTTGTGGGATGTCTCACTGTGAAAGAACTGTAATCTAAATGGGGAAAGGGAAGAAACCCATGCCCTTTCATTGAGAGTTTTAAAAATGCAGCCTGCTAGGAAAGCCTGAGGTAAAATGGCTGATTCTAATGATAGGGAGGCAAAGAAGAAGGGAGACAGAAGTCTTGAGATTTTTGAAGGACACTGAAAAATAGAGATTTGAGCTGGATGTGGTGGTGCATGCCTGTAATCTCAGCACTCGGTAGGCTAAGTCAGGAGGATCATAAGTTCGAGGCCAGCTTGGACTGTGTAGTGAATTCTAGCCCAGCCTGAGCTACCAGGTGAGAACCTGTCAAAAAATCTAGGGATTTGCAAACAGGAGAATGGGAGAAAGCAGCACATCCCAGGTGGAAGGTGGAGAAGACTGAGCTGAAGGCAGCTGCAGGCAGGAGGGAAAATATCATCAAGGTTGGTCTTAACACTTGCTGTCTACAAGCTTCAAGGCCATTCAAGGAAGAGAAGGAAGGCTGAGAAAGACCTGAGAGACGGCTCCCTGGAGCAGAAGCCAAGGGAGCAGACCAGTGCAATATATGCAGCTTAGGAGGGCACAAGGAGGGGTGTCTGTTCTCAATAATGCTACTAAGGCCATGGTCAGGGTGGAAGAAAAAGGTAGGCTGACAAAGCCTCCAGGCACTAGGGGACCATTCTTTCAGAAGAAGGGGGAGATTCTTATGTTTGATGAGCTCATAAGGGGAAAAGAGGGGATTTGGCCCAGATGCTGGCTCTGCACTCAGGCTTTAACTAATCAATGGTGGCAGCCTGAGGGGGAACAAGAATTTTGGCAAAGCCACTGACCAACCATAAGGTCTTCAGCTTCCTGGTATGAATAGAAGATTTATGGGATCATCAATGTCAAAATGGAAAAATACTTGCTGACATCTGAGTCCCCTTTTCCCCCAAGGCCGTGCAGGTAAATGCATAGTTGGATTTTAAGGGACCCTGGTAGTAGAAGAAATTCTCATTAGCTTTTTTATTTTATTTTATTTTTTTGTAGAGCTAGGGGACTGAATCCAGGGCACTCCATCACAGAGCCTCTTTTTATTTTTCTTTCTGAGACAAGAGTTTTGCTAAATTGCTCAGGCCTCAGGCCTTGAACTCACAATCTTCCTGCCTCAGCCTACCGAGTTGCTGGGATTACAAGCATGTGCCACAGCACCCAGCTCATAAGCTTCTTTAAGAAAGTCTCCTAGACTTACAGATTCTGGTAATTTAAACATCTTTCCTTGCAAAAGAAAGAAGGAAAGCAAAAAGAAATCTGAAAGGAATATTTACCAAGAAATAAAAACAAGCTATTCCTGGATTCGTGGATTTATCCAGTGCGAAGAAAGTATCCAGAGAGTTGAGTCAAAATACTAAAAATAAATGAAGGCTGCACTTGATTTCTTTTGTAAAGGTTTTAAGGGAACCAATAAAGCAAAAATATAGATAGAGCCTGAATTATCTTACATGAGCAAAGACTACATCAAAATGCATTCAGTCCACTGGGCCAAAGAGTGTGAAGAGTCCTCTCCCCATTGCACTCCCTAACCCCCGCCTCTAGACTCGGTAAGGCAATCGGCAAACTTCAATGGAGTGCCACCCCAGAGAAGGCCCTGAGGAAGAGGGACTCCAAGAGTGAACCCAGGCAATGCTGGTGGTTCCAACTTCGGTTCCCACACCGAGAAAGAAAGAACAAAAAGTGCTGAGCTCCAAAAGACATGTTGTGTAAAAAACTTTCAAAAGGAAGACAAACTCTTTAAGAGAGTGACCTTGGGTGTGCCCTTCCCAATCAAGTTAAATGTCACTGCTTTGAGAACTTGTACTTTCTGATTTCCTGATTTTGCAGAATCCAAAGCTAGCATAACAAATTCAAACCTTCCAGCTTCCTTCCTTTCTCCATTTCCTTAAAAACAAAAACAAAAGACACAGATTTAATATTTCCATTAAGATACTACTTAACAAAAAGCATCACGGACTTACTGTTACCATGCCTTAAGGGAAAAAAATACCTCTCTCTCTCTCCTGCAAGATTATCTTTTACTTTTTCACAGTTCAGCAGGCACTAAACTCTGCCCTTGCACAGCTTAGTCCTCAGTATAAGCACTATTTTTAAGCAACTGATGGTGTCAGCTCTGTGTGTTTCTCAGTCACCTCTCTCTCCTCTAACATGGTAAATGTTAGGGTTGGGAGGGAAATTCCTGCATCAGCCCTCCACTATCCCCTTTGCAGCATCTACACCTTTGGGGCCACAGTCTAAGGTTTGCAAGATCCTAAATCTCCACAGCAGCCCGTGAGGGAGACAGGTGCAGGGATGGAATGATCTCCACTGTGCCGAGTAGGACAGGGGGCTCCCAGTGCAGCTCTGTGAAAGATGGTAGCACTTGAGATGACATACTGTATGTGTACAATATGCATTATAAGCAGTATAAAAAAAGAACATAAACTGTCTCAGGAATAATTTTTATGCTGATTGCATATTGAAATAACAGCATTGTTGATAAATTGTGTTAGATAAATTATATTATTAAAATTAACATATTTGCAGGTTGTGGTGGTGCATGCCTATAATACCAACACGTAGGAGGCTGAGGCAGGAAGTTCGATGTGAGTTCAAGGCCAGCCTGGTGGTGTGCACAGCAAGTTCTAGGCTAGCCTGGGCCACACAGTGGGAACCTGCCTCAGAAAAAGAAAACAAAACAAAATAATAACTAAATACCTAACTAAATGAATGAATAAAATTAACATATTTGTTTCCTTTTCACTCTTTTTCAAAGTAGCCACTAGGAAATTTAAAATGACCACTGTGGCTTACATTACATTGTTATTGTGTAGTGCTGCTCTAGAGGGATCAGTGCAAAGTCACTGAGCAGGCCGGGGATAGGCCTGGGACTGTTTCTACAGTATTTGGGGGCCACAGCATGCCTCAGGGCATGATGACTCAGGCAAGCTTTGCACATAGATTACAAACAGTCTGCACTGTGCCCAAGGTGCGGGGAAGGATGCTGCCCGTCCATTTGTGGCTGTGTCAGGGTAGTGAGGCTTCTGGAGGGTGGAGTGAAAGGGACCTTCACAGCAGCAGTGGGGAGAGGATATGAGGACCACAGAGAAGGATTGTGATGGCCTGGGAGGGGCCTATATAGGTCTGCAGGAAGAAATTAGTCCTGTGGCTGGTACAGAAAGAGAAGTGGGCTGCATATACCTCCTATGGATTCAACACCTATCCTCCCCTATCTCTCTACATATATCTCTCTTTCACTATGTAGTCCAGGCTGGCCTCGAATATGTGAACCTCCTCACCTCCCAAGTGCACTTCATCTTTTTTCTACACAGTAGTCAGAGAATTAGTTCAGAATTTATATCAGCACTGGAGATGTGGCTCAGTAGTAGTGCTTGTCTAACATGCATGAGGCCCTGGGTTTGATCCCCACAACAACAAACCACACACACACACACACACACACACACACACACACACACATACGTGTGTGTGTGTGTGTGTGTGTGTTAGTGTCAAATGAAGTCCTGTCCACACAGCATGGCTTCAAATCTTCCAGCAGAGTCCTCTCTAAAGTAGTACCTCAATACTACCCAGGCATTCAGTTTTAATTCTTGGCACCATGTGTCACTGCTGTCTGGGGTTATTGTATTTCTTCCCTGGTTGTCTACACCTGTTAGAATGGAATGCACATGAGGCCCAGGCCTGGCCCTGTTCTCAGATCCCAGCAGAGCGAGGGTTAGCAGAGGAGTGGTGAACGAAGAATGAAGTACTGGGTGACAGCGTTCCTACTACAGGTGCAGCAAGCCTGGGGAGATGGTGTATTTGGTCCCCACTCAGAGTGGCTGTTGTTTTCTTGGTTGCAGGGAAGGTTATCTAAAACTCTGTGTCTGTGGACTTCGTCATTTTGCTAGTACTCTTGGCCCCACCCCAGCTAAGCCCCAGGCCCTCCTCTGACTGCAAATGCTACAGACATTGCCCTGACTTCATTTGTCCCCTCCCCTTTCTCTGAAACCCTTCACCAGATAAAAGTGTGGGAGACAGGAGTCATTTGTGCGATGGCCTTTCTTCCCTGTGGGTTTGTGGACTCTCTGTGAACAGGGCCCATGTCTTACACAGCTAACCCTGCACCCCACCCTCACCTGCTGCCAGTGCCAGAACTCTCCTGGGTATGCAGCAGGGACTAATCACCACTTACTGCCTAAACTAGGCCAGGCAGGGAAAAGGTTTTCCTCCAACTGACCGAACAGCCCAGAGCCTGTCCAGGGCAGAAGCGTCTCGGCTGGATGCCATCACCTGCTCGGGCCTGCCGGCCTCACCTGCCCCTGTCAAGGCAGCCCAGGCTGTACTCGCTTTTCATCACCTGCATCTCTGTGGCTTTGGCAAATGTGTGTCCCCCATATGTGAAAAACCTAGGATCCCAGGTACCCCCACTTTGTGCCTTCTGCTTGGATTGCCCCTCCCCGACCCTGTGTGACAGGGCAGCCCCCTCTCCACCTCCTTTATCCTTAGCTTCAGCTGTTTCCCCCAGACTGTTTACACAGCTGCAGTGAAGGGGATGGGATGCTGCTTCTCCCCTCCCCAAGCCCGAGGTTAATATATGTGTATTTCCGGTTCCCCACAACTCAGGGCAGTGTGAAGGCTACCCCCAATGCAATCTCCTGTAAATAGACCGTACACTGCTAATGGCACTGTCTGGGATGGAAGAGCATGTTGAACCATGTGAATGACCTTGTGGGTGCCGGCTCAGGCCTTCCAGCAGCCCGAGGAAAGGGCAGCTGCTCCACACCATGTCAACCTGGTAAAGCCAGGGACAGACTGACAGGTGGTCACAGTGCCTCAGAGTCACCAGAACTCCCACCAGGGACCACAATTATAATGGAGACACTTGATTTGAGTGCTATGGAATCCAAGTTTAGGCTGAGTGTTGTGAGCAAGTTGATAAAAATTAAAGACAAACAAAATAACCAAAAACCGAAGACAAAGAGTCCAGTTCTTTATTTTTATTTTTATTTTATTTTATTTTATTTTTTTTGCGTTACTGAGGGTTGAACCCGGGGCCTCCCGCTTGCATGCCTTGCAAGTGCTGTACCACTGAGCTGCACCCTCAGCCCATTTTCTTACTTTTTGAGACAGGGTCTCACTAAATTACATAGACTGCCTCTAGTCTCAAACCTGCGATCCTCCTGACTCTGCCACCTGAGTCACTGGGATTACAGATGTGTGCCACTGTGCATGGTTAGAGTTCTAATAAATACCTTGGAACTATAACAAAAGGCCTTAAAAGTATGCTGGGCATCTCCAGTCCTCAGAAGTACCCCAAATGACCACCTCCTGGACCACACCCCAGGGAAGATGGGAAAACCAAACCCGACAGGTTTAGAACGCACCTCTCCTTAGCCAGAGCCGGTAATGGTGGTATCTCAGACTAACACGGATCACCTGAAATCAGAGTACCAATAAAAGAACTTTACACAATGACCTGAGGTCTGAAAACACAGGATCCTGTGGTGGCTGACAGGTTTAGGGAATGCACATTTGGACATCTCAGTCACTATAAATGTCCCCTGGAATCTGTCTTTTCCTCTTTGCCCCCCTTATTCTGCAATTCTTAGAAAGCTATGGAACTTTTGAAACTTCTGTCTCTAGAAGTATAACCATTACACTTTGCATTCTGGCTTAACTTTTTCCACGGAGCTCAACCCAGCCCACTTCCAACCCAACCCCCAAAGCAGGACGGTGAGGTGGGGGGGCAGTAATGCATATAACCGAGGCTCACCAAGGATCTTTTTCCTTTTCCACTTATAGAATGAAAAGTTTCCTTCTCAAGAGGTTACTCTACTTGTCTAAAGAAGTGGCCCCACCCAAAACCTCACAAGCCCAGCACCTGCCTGTCACCTTTTTCTTGAAATGTTCACTCAAAACTTCTGGGTCTCTGGGGACATACCAGGAGATTTACATGATCCTATCCTGAGGACTCCAGCTGCACAGCCTAGGAGAGGAGCCCCCAGGGGTCTGACCTGGGCCAGAGGCCCCTTTGCAAAGAAACTTGGGAAAGACAGACCTGGTTCTGTCTTCTGGGGGGCAGGACAACCATGGTGACCAGGTCAGCTCAAAGCAAAGGATGGCACAGGGGAAAACCTGCTTGTCTATATAGATTGCCGCAGACCCATCTACTCACCAACACAGGTGGCCTGAGCTAATAACTCCAGGTAGGGTTGCTAAAGCTATCTTACCCCAAACTCCATGGCTGCTGTGCAGACAAGGTTTTACCAATGTCAAAGCCCAAAAAAGTACATGTTTGACCCTTGCCCTTGACATCTTAACACCCTGGCTAGTGAAGAGCACCACTGGTATAAGGCCCAGCAGCTTCTTTCCAGTGGAGTTCCCTGAGTTCTGGCTGCAGGTAGAGCATTAGCACCATGGTGCAGAGGAGAAAATGTAGCCATGGCCATAAGACAAGAGACCATCCCTAAACCTAGAGGCTCCCAGGAGAGAGCCCTCCCTTTTCTACACTGCCTCTCAGGAGCTACATTCCCTGCAGTCCAGAGGGTGATGGTAAACCAACCTTGCTCACATGGCTGAGTTCTGCATTGTAGGATAAGGGTGAGACAGGCAGAACAGGCAGAATCCATAATTAAACTTATTTTTATTTTTGCTTTGGCTTAATATCGATGTGTTATTTCTACTTAGTGTGGACCCAGGCCTAAACTAATGGCAAATGAAAACAACTCTGACAGCCATTTCCTTGCTTTCTTTCTCCACCCAAGAGGCACCAGTGGTTAACAGTATGGTGGCAACAAGTGGGTCAAAGGTCAGCCCCTCAGCCCCAGCTGGTTTCCATGGAGACGGGGCCTATTCATCCAGCACACAGAGCCTCTTCACAGCCACTTACACACAATTGAGCTATTACTGGGAGCCCAGGAGAGCCGCGTCTGGAGCCCAGTACACTAGACAGGGCAGGGTTTAATGGAGCTGATTAAATGGTAGTCAAAGAATTACCCAGAGCAGAATTTGGGAATCGCCTTCAGAAACAAGTTAAATCCCCAAGCCTCCTCCCATTCCCCACATGGAACAGTCCTCAGGACACAAGTTCTCCCTCCAGTGTAGGATAATGCCAGTGCCGACACAGCTGCTTACCTCATCTCTCTTCCCTCGTGACAGATTGAGAGAAGCCCGTTCTGCCACTCTGCATCTCTGCCACCCTCGGTATCTTCATCAGTCCCTCACCATCATGGTGCTTTTGGTTTGTTCATTTGTGTTTTGTTTGGGGAATTTTGGTTTTGTTTTGTCTTTCGGGTCACAGTCCCACTATATTTCCCAGGCTGGCCTGGAATGATTGGATTTGAGTGCTCTGCTGGCCAGTGCCCCTTAGCTTAGACTACAGGAATGGGCCATACCATCTGGCTTATCGTGGCATTTTTGTGTTTTAAAAAGATACCAACTCAAAGAAAAAGAATTAGAAGTTAAGTAGGTGGTACATTATAGGCATAAAATAAATGCTGATGGATGGAGAATGTGGTTCAAACCTAATACTTATCAAGGTGTGAAACGCTTTGGTATTTGTTTAGGAATTCTTGAAATCCCTTTGACAGAATGGGGGCATTACTTCAAAAGTGGTGTTGGTGCCTGTAATTCCCCAGATATCCTACCAATGCTCCCATAGGCTTGAAATCAGAGTAGAATAAGAGAGGTGAAAATTAAGATTACTAAAAAGGTAAAGTGCCTTATTAAAAGATTATTGTTTTGCACAAACTCTTCTAGGTGAATATTTATAGCAGCTTTATATATAATCACTCCACAATGGAAACAGTCCAGATCTCCACTGGCAGGTAAACAAATAAACAAACAGGCTCATCTGTGCAATGGAATATTACTCAATAAAGAAGAACTATGGATCTCTGCAGCAACATGCATGGATTGCAAATGTATTTTACTAAGTGAAGGAAGCCCACTCAAAAGGCTACACATTGATGAATCTGCTTAGATGTCATTCTGGAAAAGGCCTAACTACAGGTTTAAAGTTGGGAAAGGTGTACATCAGGGCTGTATACTTTCACCACATCTCTTCAATTTATATGCTGAGCAATAATCCGAGAAACTGGACTTTATGAGGAAGAACACAGCATCAGGATTGGAGGAAAACTCATTAACAACCTGCGTTATGCAGATGACACAACTCTGCTTATTGAAAGTGAAGAGGATTTAAAACATTTACTGATGAAAATCAAAGATCATAGCCTTCAGTATGTGTTGTGACTAAACATCAACAAAACAAAAATCCATAACTGCGTCAGCATGCAACTTCACAATAAATGGAGAGAAGATTGAGGTTGTCCATGATTTTGCTTTGCTTGTCTCTATAATCAACACCTGTGGAAGCAGCAGTCAAGAAACCAAAAGACGCATTGCTCTGGGAAAAGCTGTGGCAAAAGATCTCTTTAGAGTATTGAAAATTAAAGATGTCACATTGAAGACAAAGGTATTTGCAGTTGCATCATATGGTTGTGAAAGCTGGACATTGAACAAGGGAGACAGGAAAAGAATTGATGCTTTTGAATTATGGTGCTGGAGACATCTATTGAATATACCATGGACTGCCAAAAGAACTACAGATCTGTCCTAGAAGAAGTGCAACCAGAGTGCTCCTTGGAAGCAAGGATGGCCAGACTGCATCTTACATATTTTGGACATGTAGTCAGGAGAGACCAATCCCTGGAGAAAGACATCATGTTTGGGAGAGTAGCAGGCCAACGAAAAAAAAGGAAAACCCTCCACCAGATGGATTGACACAGTGTCTGCAGCAATGGGCATAAACATAAATAAGATCATGTGCCTAGCACAGAATTGGGAAGTGTTTCGATCTGATGTACATAGGGTCGCTATGAGTCGGACTCGACTCAATGGCACCTAACAACAACATAGGAATGGACACCAGATCAGTGGTTGCCAGGGCTTGGAACTGGCTACAGGAGCAATGCTGACTACAAAGGGAATGCCCAAGGGGAATTTTAGGGTAGATGGAATTGGTCTATGTAATGATCATAGTGCTACAACTTGGCAACACCTAAAAAGTGAAGTTATACCTGTCAAACTGTAAGTGCAGCCCACTCCTTTTAATTTTGTGGCTATTCACTCTAACCAGGTGAAGGGAGAGATGAACTGAAGTGCTGGTGAAAAATGACATCCACTCTAATGACAACCAGTGTTGGGTGGAGAACATCAATATTTGCATCTTTCGAGGTCTGCTCCTCCTGAACGATAGAAAATAATGGAAAGGAGAATGCAAAAATAGCAGTTATGACCTGCAGTGGTTTAATATACCCACTGTGAACAGGGGTGAGTGAACGAGACTCATGCAAAGGGGTCAAAATGACTTTCCCAGAGGCCACTTAGATGTGGCAGAATGAGACAGGCAGAATTGGTGTCCCTGGAAAGTCAGCTTCACTGGGACACTCACGTCCCTGCTGTGGCCTGTGTCCAGAACATCACTGGGCCCAAGGACGTATATAACCAGTATTTGATTAATAATAAATAAATCTAAGGACAGAAGCTCAATGGAGAAATCTCAAAGATAAATGGAGAAGGAATACACGCGGAGAACTTAGACAAATCACTGTCCACGCTGGGTATCTGTTCTTGAGACAGATTTAAAATAACAATCACACCCTGGGGATATAGTAAAGCTCAGTAGTAAAGTGCTGGTGCGGCATGCACAAGGCCCTAGGTTCAAACCCCATCACCAATACATATATTTAAGAAAATAAGATAACAATCACGAAAACAAAAAACAAAATAATTCCCATAGACTAAAGACAGAGAGCAGCTAGAGTCAAGAATGAATGAAGTATGAGAGCCTTAGCTCTCCAACCTGTTCAGGCTGGCTGCTCTGTTGGCTGCTAATGGGGGCGGAACCTGTTAATCAGATTCGGAGGGAACACAATTAAGATCCCAAGGAATCTCACCAGGGCAATGACAGTAAGTCATTGGCAAACATTTCTTTTGTCATATAACACGATAAGTAATTTACTGACATTAACTCATTAAATTCTCTGAGGTGTTGGCTGTTTACAGTCCCATTTTACAGATGAGAAAACAGAGGCACAGGGAAGCTCTCTGATTAGCCCAGGATAGAATCTGAATCTATCATGATCAGAGTCTGCATGTCTAACCCCTCCAGTCCTCTGGAAAAATGGGATAAACCCATGAAGGTAAAGGTTAACAGAGGTAAGTTCTATATCCACGGATCCTGCTGTTCAGGGTGGGTGGGAGAGTGTATGGAAGGGGGATATGGCTGAACTGATGGCTCCACATGTGGACAGGAACATTAGGGGAATCAACGCTGCAACCAGAGTGCCTGGGAAAGAAGATGTTTTAATGGCTGGTGTGCTCCATGGTGTCCAGCGCATGGTGCCCTGGTTTTGGACACACCCTTCCAGATAGTCTGGAGTGGATCAGCAGGCTAAAGACATCCAACACAATGTTGTAAGAGATCTTCAGCCAAGAAGGTCTTCTGCAACAAGTGGAAGGCTGTCATAGGCAAGGAGGAATTTAATATGCTCTGGGCTGTCCCATCACTGCAGGTGTTCAGGCAGAGGCCAGACAACATACTGTTGGACCAGATAACCCTGTGATATCAGGCAACGATTAATTATTCTCAGATGGAAGCAGCTCTCAGGTCTCCTAGAGCTGTGTGTGTGTGTGTGTGTGTGTGTGAGAGAGAGAGAGAGAGAGAGAGAGAGAGAGAGAGAGAGAGAGAGCGCCCAGTTCCAACTCAAAGAAGAAATATTAACAAAGATGCTAGGAGACAGCAGCAGTCAGAGGAAACATGCTTGGGAGGCTGGGTCGGGGCCACACCCTGCAGCCCAGTCACCTAACACACTCATCCTAACAAACTCAACTGCCCCTGGAGGGTGTTCCCTTTGGCCAGCTCAGCCACCTCATCCATCTGCAAGATTCCCACAGACATTTCAGAGGATTTTCAATGTACCCTATAATGTTTCCGGGAACATTTCTATGTTCTTTCCCTCTAAATAGAGCATTAATCCTGAAGGGGCCAAGATTTTAAAAGTCAAGGGATCCGTCCAACTTAGACTAAGTTTTGGATAGCTTCAGACATTTGTTCCTTTATGAAAAACTAACAGCAAATTAAAAGGTGATATCCAACTATTCCCCCAGGCTTTCCCTCTGGCAACACTATATGCAGTGTAGGCAAAGGAAAAACAGTGACTTGAAGCTATTACTTTTTTTATCCTTTTTCCAGAGCTTTCTTAAGCCAGGGCCTTGCATAAGCTCTGAGCTGCACCCTCAGCCCCTTTCATTATTTTATTTTATTTTTTTATTTTGAGACAGGGTCTTGCTATGTTTCACAGGCTGCCTCTGGCCTCGAACCTGTGATCCTCCTCCCTCAGCCTCCCAAGTTGCTGAGATTACAGGGGTGTGGTTCACCAGCTTTTTTTTTTTTCCTTTAAAGTACTTAGAATCATACTGGTTGTTCGCAATAAAAATGCAGACACACAAAAAGAGTGTGTGTAGGGGTAAAGGATAAATGGGTATCCTATGGTTGCTCTGGGAGAAGGACGTGGTAGTCCACTCCCAAGGCAATCCTGAAACAATCAGCCACTGAAAACCCTATGAGGGTAGCTATGAGTCAGACATGAATCGACAGCACCTAACAATAACAATATGGTTGTTCTAGGTATAGACTGATTTAGTCTCTTGCAAGGAAATCTGCCAAAGGATAAAGAGCTTAAAAAGGTTCCTAGTCTTTTATTCAATGAGCCAAACTTTGGGAATCTATTCTATGGTAATAATTCTAAATGCAGAATAAGCTTTCCATATAACAGATGTGTGTGCACTATTATTTATGAGTAAAATACCAGAAAAACGTTGAATTTATAAAAATAGAATAGTTAGGTGAGTCTATTGGAGACACGGAAATAAACAGAACATCAGATTGTAACTCAATATGAAGGCACCAATGGGGTGCTTTTAATGTTAGCTTTTTAAAAGAAAGTATTAGTAATTTTTAGTCAGTGTACGACTTAAACGGGTTTCATTATGACACTTCCATACATGCATATTATTGTACAGTGTTCATGTCCCCCTTCCCCATTTCCCTGTCGTGATCCTCCTTCTTTTGTCGATCCTCTTTCTCCCTTCAATGGTCCCCCTTCTGCCTGCATGCCTTGTTTATGTGTATATATATCATACTGTTGTTGTTATTGTTAGGTGCCTTTGAGTTGGGTCCAACTCATAGTGACCCTCATATAAATCCAGATTTTGCCTTTGAGAGTAAAGAGTGCTATTTCTCTTCCTTTCTTCCATTACCCTTTATTACCTTCTTCCCAACTTTAGTACCTTTTCTTCCCCTACATAATCCACCTTCTACTTTCATGACCTATATAATAAAATGTTGAGTATATATTGAAATCTAACATTCTCATATGAGAGAAAACACGCAACACTTGTCTTTCTGGATCTGGCTTATTTCACTTAAAATAATGATCTCCAGTTCTATCTATTTCCTAGCAAGTGCCATAATTTTGTCCTCCTTTATGGCTGAATATAATTCCATGGTGTATATATACTACAATTTCCTTATGCATTTATCATCCTTATTCATTTCTATATCCTAGCTATAACTTAGCTTAGCACCGCAATAAACATGGGTGAAGAGGTGTCTCTAGGGTATATTAACTTAACATTCCTTTGGATATACACCCAGCATTGTATAGTAGTTTTATTTTTAGTTTTTTGAGGAACCTCTAAAACTGATTCCATATTGGCTGCACCAACCTACATTCCCATCAGCAGGGTTCCTTTCTCCCCACATCCTCTGCAGCATTTGTTTTTGGTTTTGTTGATGCTAGCCATTCTGACTGGGGTACCTAATGTACTTTAGATGGTACCTAATGTAGTTTTGATTTGCCTTTCCCTGATGGCTTTGGATGCTGAACATTCTTCCATGTTTATTGGCCATTTGTACCTCCTCCTCCTCCCCTCCCCCTCTTCCTCCTTCATTGTCGTTGTGGTACATGGGGGTTGAAGCCAGGACCTCATGCATACTTTGCAAGTGCTCTACCTCTGAGTTGCACCCCCAGCCCTTTTTTTCTATTTTTATTCTTGAGTCAGGGTCTCACTAAGTTACACAGGATGTCTCTGGCCTCAAACTTTAATCCTCCTGCCTCTGTTTCCCAAGTCTCTGGGATTGCAGGTGTGCTCATCTCCATATATTAATGTTTAAAAAAGAGAACAAAGTACAAATCTACAAACCAGAAGAAAGATCTGGCAGAAGTTGGACCAACACATTTAAATGACTGACTTGTAGGTGACAGGATTATTAAATGACATTTTAAAAGAATCTTCCCCCAATCTCCAAATTTCCTTAATAAGCATGCTTCTCTTTTCTTTCCCTTCCAGTAGCTCAACTAAAATAAGCAAATATTCCCTCTGAACTACTTCCCCCAGGCAAGACTGAATCTTCTCAGTCTCCTTTCAGCATTACTGCGCCATATATAAACATATATGCACACATTCACCCCGTATTTTCTCTCGTATACACACACACACACACACATACACACACACACACACACACACACACACACACACACACACACACACACAGAATCGGGCTTTTAGGATACTTTCTAACAGCTCCTCAGTCTCCTTGAAAATAAGGTCCTTATCTGTAAGGACAGCAAAGGAGGGAGGTAGAGAGCTGGGCTATGTCATCTCCCCCAGTCCTGCTCTTGATATCTTCTTCCTTGATTTCTCTGACTAAATCCCTACCCACTCTGAACCCCTTGGGACCCAGAATCAGGCTGTACACCCTAAAGGGGGCCTCAGCCCACTCCTCTCCTCCCTTTAAGATCTACTCTTGAGGAGCTGCCCTCCCCAGCAGTGTCCCAACTTGTGACTGACTGGTCACTGACTCACTGCTCCCAAAGAAATGCAGTCCCTGCAGGGCTGGGACCTTATCATTTTCATATCTCAATCCCGAAGACGTTGCCAGACTGCTGGGAGCTGCTCAGTAATTATTTGTTCAGTGGAAAACAAATACCAGAACACCACAAAAATGTACATGAGTGATTTGAAACCAATCAAATATAGAATATTTACAGAGAAACTTCTTCATATAGACAAATTCTCAGAATGCAAAGGATGGGAAAGAGGACAGATACACATTCAACAGTGTGCCACATGCCAGTGCTTCCTGTCAAAATGGAAGCAATAAGGATTAAGAGGCAAGTATTTACTAAAGCTAAATTTACATTGTGGTTGGGGTTTAGTTCGTTGGTAGAGCACTGCTCCTTACTCTCTGAGGACCCAGGTTGGATCCCCAGCACTGTAAAAATGAGAGAAGGATGTTGCTGTCCACTCCTGAAGCAATCCCAAAATATTCAGCCAGTGAAAACCCTATGAGGGTCGCTATGAGTCTGACTCCACTTGTCAGCATCTAACAGAAAATTTATATTATTTAAAGAACTGTCCTTCCTTCTTGGGCAAGTTTGCTTCACTTTTGTTATTATCATTAAAATTTTCTTTTGGAAATGAAGTTATAGTGACAGCTGGGAGGAGTCACTTATAATATGCTCACTTGGAAAAACAAAAGCTACTAATGTCCTTCTACAGTCCTTCAGCCTGCAGCAGTAGCCCTGTGGCATCTGATCCCATCAGATCTCGGAAGCTAAGCAGGGTTGGACCTGGTCAGTACTTGGATGGGAGACCATCTGGGAACACCAGGTGCTGTAGGCTTGGAAGATGGACCTGGCAACCCACTGCCAAAAATCAATGCACCATTGAAAACCCTATGAACAGCAGAGAAGCACTGACAATAGTGTTTAGCCTGTTGTATGTAGGGTCACTATGAGTCTGATACTGACTTGATGGCACCTAACAACAACAACAACAACACAGTCCCTCACCAGCAGCCTGTAAATTCTAAAATTTGAGGGGTCCAGGAAATCCACAAGTGAGGTCCAGTGGCAAATGCTCTAGGAGTTTGCAGATCAGATCAGATCGCCAGGGCCTGAGGTGAAGGGCTCTTTGGTGGGTCCTGTGGGCAGATTTGCCTTTGTAAGCAGAGAAGAGACCACCCAGGGATGAGAGCTGAAGGTACAAAGGGGTAGAGAGTGACAAGAAGTCTCAAGATATTTAGTACATATGTTTTTGTAGAGGGTTGTTACAAGGTAGACGCTGGAAAAGCAGAAAATAACCAAGGAATGAAATTTTGTTAAGCACCAACTCCCTCTGGGGACCAAGCACTTGTCCTCCCTGAGGTGCTTCATGTGTTTCCACATTTGATCATTTCAAGGCCTCCCTGAGCTAGTGTCGCCCCTGTTTTGCAGACACGAGACTGTTGATTGGTCTCAGGGTGAGAAAGTAGCAGAGATGGTAACTGAACCAGGTGCTAGCCTGTGTACTTGGGCCTCAGAAACAAGACCCTGCGTTCATTATATGGCCAGTGAGGATATTTGGATGGTTTGTGAGCAGAAGGGCATAAAGAAAGTGGTGTATTAGGAGACTTTTCTAAAATGGGGATAAATAGAACGGGAAGAGCTGGAGCCAGGCACTGTGGCCATGATCCAGGCTTGAAGTCCACAGACCATGTTCTCTGGGGATGGCTCTAGGGTTGGAGGACAGTTTTAAAGAATCAATAGGACCCAGAACTGAGTGGCTAGCATGGGACATGACGGGGAGAGGATCACAAGAATAGGAATATGGGAAAAAAGACGAGTTGAAAAAGGAAACTATTCCACAGTCCTAGATTCCCACCAAAATACACTAGTGGCAGACACGAAGAAGAACAGAGTGGCCCAGTGGTTAGGAATGTAGGTTCTAAGTTTGCCCATTTCAAATGCTGGCCCTGCTACTGACTTAAGGGTAACCTTGAGCAAGTAATTTATCTGTGCTTCACTTTCCTCAAGTGTAAAACAGGGCTAGAGAACAGCACATGCTTCATGGGCATGTTTTAAGGACTAAAAGTATCTATAAAGCCTCAGAAAGTGTGCCACACAGCGTTTAATTGCACGTCCTTGGCAATTTAGGACTATGGGCTTTGCTGTTAGTGTTTGTTTTCACGCACTTTTAACTTGGCTTTGCATGGTTCTTTGCCCTCTTCATCCTTGGCACAGCAAACTCCATCACGTCCTAGGGAAGCACATCTGCTTCTTGAAGCTGGTTGTCCCACAGCTCACCTGCTCGGGCCCCGTCAGGTGGGCCCCACTTCTGCCAGTCCTCACCTGCAGGGGCCTGTTCAGATAGTCACCTATCCACCATACACTTCAACTTCTGCGATTCTTCCAGGTGAGTAAAAACAGAATCTTTAAAACTTTTCATTTTGAAAAATTTCAAATATATGCAAAAGCAGAGAGAATAATTCAATGTATCTAGTTAAGCCACTACCCAGGTTACATAATTACTAGCTCATGGCCAGTCTCTGCTTATCCATCCCTCGTGTACTCCCTGCCCACTCTACCCCTAAGCCCCAAACTATTTTGAAACAGATGACAGATAGCCTATTATTTTACTGGTCAATATTTCTGTGTGTATCTGTAGAAAACAGAGATTAAAAAAAATTCCTATTATGTGATTTTTTTTTTTGGTAGTACTAGGGGGTTGAACCCAGGATCTCTACCTCCAAGCCACACCCCCACTCCCTATTTATTTTTTATTTTGAGGCAGTGTCTTGCTAAATTCCACAGGCTCCCTCAGGCCTAGAACTTTCGACCCTCCTGCCTCATCCTCCTGAGTCGCTGGGATTACAGGCATGCCCCACTGCACCAGACTCCATTATCATGGTGTTCAAGTTATAACTAATCTAACATTATGAAATATCTAGTCATGTTTTTAATATTTTCCTGACATTCTTATAAACGCCTGGTGGTATGTTTCAATCAGAATCCAAATGTTGTCCATCCATTGCTATTGGTCAATACATGTCTTTTAATCTTTTTTTAAGTCGTTAATCTTTTTTAGTGTTTTAATCTTTAAGAGTCTCTCTCTTTTCCTCCTCGTCCTCTCCCTCTCTCCTCCTGTAGAGGAAACCTGGTTATTGGTCCTGTAGAGTTTTCTATACTCTGGATTTTGCTAATCACATCCTTATGTCATCATTTAATATGTGAACATCTGACCGTGTAGGGCTTGATCAAATTCAGGTTCAATGTTATTTAAGTTTATTTAAGACAGAGGGAACACGATTATTTTTTCTTTATTAGCTGGATTATCTCTGTCAAGAAAAACTTTCCTCAACTAGTAATCCAGTGTCAGCATGAAGCACAAGCTGGATAAATATGATTCCTTCTCTTTCTTTACCAGATTGAAAATAATGACTTAGCTCCCTATTGTCCTCTAAATAATAGCAGTGTTACTTGGTTGTGATTGTTAGTGGTATTGTGAACTTGAGGGTTTAAATAAATACTGTATGCCATTGATGCTCAAATGATTTCGTCTTTTCTAAGATTTCATCTTTTCTGTGTCACTCAGGTTGTCTCCTGACTCCTTTTGACCTAGTAGTACCATGACCAGAATCCCTAGTAGCAGACTTCAGTCTCTAGAGGTCTCTGACAATTTTCTTGCTTTTTTGTAGAAAAGTATATCCTGGGCTCTTCTTATATAAGAAATCAGCAATTTCTCCTGTTTTGTTTTATCTTGTTAAGTGAGAAACGGTTTTTGAAGAACATAATCTGAGCACTGTAACTGGTCAATGCTACTGAGCTGACCATTACTTATATACATATAGATTATATACATATAATTATGGTTGTGTTAGGTGTCATCAAGTCAGGTCTGACTCATAGTGACCCTATGTATAATAGAACAAATGCTACCCAACACTGTGCCATCCTGGCACTATGTCAGTGTTTCTCTACTATTCAGAGTGTTTTTGATGGCTTACTGTTTCAGGAGTAGGCTGCCAGGTCCTTCTCCCAAGCCTACAGCACACACTATTCCCAGGTGGTCCTCCCACCCAAGGACTAACCAGGCCCAACCCTGCTTAGCTTCCAAGATCTGACAGGATGGGATGCCAGGGTGGTATGGCTGTTGACAGATTTATAATTATATATAAATAAAATATACAAATACAAATATAAATTATATATAATTTTTGTTTATTTATATAAATAAGTGCATTTATATCCATCCTTGCAGTTTCCATTTAGGACTATGGGATTTTTTTTCCCCTTGGCCTCAATGACCCCTGACAGTACCTCCTTCCTCCCATCTTAAAAATCCTTGTCCTCAATGACACCAACATAATTACTTACTTACTCCATTCAAAATACATACAAAACAGCTCAGAATAACAACTCTAACACCACCATCAACAATGTGGTTAATGAAAATACTTTAAGGTTTTATTTGGCAGTCCTTTTAGTTCTTATGCTAGATCCCACAAGGGATATACAAATTATTGTGCTTGTACAACTGGGCTTTGCCGAGGTCTTCTGATTTCCAGTCTGACTCAGTCCTTGGGACTTAAGCTGTCCAGTCTTTAGCTAAGTTGTGACAGCCTCCCTCCTCTTGGCCAGAGTCACCCCAGAGCTGAACCTGGTGCAAACCAGACCAGAGACAAAACCACAGCAGATGCCTGACTTCAGGCTTTGCTCCTCAAGAAATTAAACATGTTCAGCTAGGCTTGGAGCCAGGTCAGGGTGAAGCCTGAGTGTGCCTTGCCCTTTTGACAGCAATCTGGATGAATGCTATTCCCCATGGAGACTAGGCCTAAAGCTGATGGTCTCCTTGCCATCTAGTTTACTCCTATTTTGCATCAGGAACCTCCGCAGCCCAGGCATGCCTTGTGATAACTCCCTCGTAGGTGGCTGATGGAAGTCTATTAGAGATAATGTGGTGTTTGCCCAGCGCTTCACACATATTAGGCAAGCACTACCACTGAGCTATGTCCGCAGCCCTCCATCCTTTGTTTTTAGGCAGGGCCTTGTTAAACTGCTGAGGCTAGTTGAAATCCTCCTGCCTCAGCCACTTGAGTAGCTGGGATTACGGGTACTCATCACCATGCCCAGCCCTCAAATTCTTTCTTTTTCTTTTTTGTTTTCTTCTTTTCTTTCTTTCTTTCTTTTTTTTCTTTGAGATGGCATCTTCCTGCGTATATGTAGCCCAGGCTGGCCTCAAACTCATGTCAATCCTCCTGCCTCAGGCTCCTGAGTGCTGGGATTACAGGCGTGCGCCAGTACACCAGCTTAGTTTCTAATAGCTATTAATTTATAAAAGACAAAATCATTTACCTACTTCCTCATATTTTTTAAATGTTACTTTTATAGAGCTAATGGACTATTATCTATTTATTATTTATAAAACTATATATATTTTAAAAGTAGAGAAAAATAACTAGAGATATTAATGTACTATTATCTAGGCTAAACAGCTTAACATTTTCCCATTTTAATCTTAGAGCTCCCTACCTTTTTTTTTTAAAGAAATAAAGTGTTACTGATACATTTAAAGTATCCAACCTTACTCACTCATTTCCCTACTCCCCAGAAGTAACTACTGTCCTGAGTCACTGTTTATCAGGCCTCTGCATGTTTCTATAGTTACATATGTATTATCCATAAACAGTTTAGAGACTCTATTTGTGTCTTCTCCAACTTTTTATTTTGAAAAATTCCAAATTTATAGCCAAGTTGTAGGAAAAGTGCAACTCTGATCTTCAACCAGACTCATCATCTTTAACATGTACTCAAGATTTGCTTTTTGTTTACCTCCCTCCTCTGTATGTATCCGTATATATTGTGGTTGTTGTTAGGTGCAGTGGAGTTGATATCCGACTCATAGCGACCCTCATAGGGTTTTCAATGGCTGACTGTTTCGGGATTGCCTTGGGAGTGGATTGCCAGGCCCTTCCCCTATTTTTGCGGTGCTGGGAATTGAACTTGGGACCTCAGAGACTGCAGCACAGCACTCTACCAACTGAGCTAAATCCCAGCCCTAATAAAATCATCCAGTGAAGTAGTCTTTTATTTTTATTTTTTATGCTATTCTTTTTAAAAAGCCAGGCTGGGATTTAGCTCAGTTGGTAGAGTGCTGTGCTGCAGTCTCTGAGGTCCCCAGT
>VMDO01006477.1:0-100084 GCA_007922755.1 Pedetes capensis
TTTTGCTGTGCAGAAGCTTCTTAATTTGATGTGGTCCCATTTATCTATTCTTGTTGCAATTTCTTGAGCAATTGGGGTCCTATTAAGGAAATCTTTTCCAATGCCTATATGATGGAGTGTGTTGCCTATCTTGCCTTCTATGAGTTTTAAAGTTTCTGGTTTTATGTTGAGATCTTTTATCCATTTTGAGTTAACTCTCATGTATATTGAGAGATGCGGATCCACTTTCATTTTTCTGCATGTGGATGACCATGTTTCCCAGCACCATTTGTTGAAGAGGTTGTCCTTTTTCCAGTTTACTTGCTTTGCTCCTTTGTCAAAAATAAGGTGGCTATAGGTGTGTTGGGGTATATCTGGGTCTTCTATTCTGTTCCAGATGTCTTTGGGCCTATTTTTGTGTTGGGTCCAATTCTTGTTTTGGTAAATTTCAACCTCTTCCTTTGAGTAGTTAGGTTTTTCTTGGAGCACTGGGACTGGGATTAAAGGCGTCATTCCCTCAGTCCCCATTAGTTTTAATGCAGCTTCTTTAGCTGCCCAGTCTGCCATCTGGTTTCCCTTCACCTCTAGCTCATCTCCTTTTTGATGTCCCTTGCAGTGAATAACTGCCACTCATTTGGCTAGCTAAACAGCTTCTAAAAGTCCCAAAATTTCTTCTTTATTTTTTATAGTCTTTCCTTCTGAGGTTAATAGACCTCTTTGTTTATAAATTTCTCCATGTATGTGGAGAGTAGCAAAGGCATATCTACTATCTGTATACATGTTTACAGTTTTTCTCTTAGTTAGGTGCAGGGCCTGAGTGAGGGCTATAAATTCTGCACATTAAGAAGAAGTCCTGTGTCCCAATGGCTGAGCCCATATTACCTGTAGATTTTGATTTACCACTGCTGCACCAGCATAGCAAATTTCATCCTGGATGAAGCTGCTCCCATCCATGAAGAGAGTTTTTTCTGCATCAGGCAGAGGCATGTCCTTTAGATTAGGCCAATGTCCCTGCTGGGCTGAAATGATCTCCAAGTAATCATGAAGCGGCTGGGTAGGGTTATCATCTAGGAACAACGTGGCTTGGTTTAGGACCATGGCTTTTTGAAATTGGACCTGAGGCTGATCTAGTAACAGGGCTGGGTATTGAGTTAACCTGGCATTCAAGAGCCACTTCTCAGGAGTCGCTCACAATAGCCCATCAATTTCATGTGGGGCTACAATGGTAAGATCTTGGCCAAAGTTCAGCTTATCAGTCTTTTTCACCAGGATTGCCACAGCCGCCACCATCCATAAACATGTTGGCCATCTGGCTGCCACCGGGTTGAAATGTTTAGACAAGTAAGCCACCAGTCTCTTCCATGGTCCCAACTGTTGAGTCAAGATGCCTTTTGCTATACCTTGCTTTTCAGCCACAAAAGGCTGAAAGGGTTTAGTAACATCAGGAAGGGCAAGTGCAGGAGCAATGGTCAGAGCCTGTTTCAAGTCATCAAATGCCTTTTGCTCCACCTCTGTCCAGACTAATGGCTCAGGTGCCCCCACAGTGGCTATGTACAAATGATTAGCCATCTCAGCAAATCCTAAAATCCAAAGGTGGCAGTATCCCACAGTCCTGAGAAATTCCCTGATTTGCATCTTTGAGGTAGGAGTGGGAATTTTTAGGATTGCCTCTATGTGCCTTGACGATAGGGAGTGTTTACTTTCCCTCAGGACATATCCCAAATATATTACCTGAGGCTGATACAGCTGCACCTTCTGCAAGGACACCCGATATCCCAAGTCCTGGACAGTCTATAGAGTGTGCTTGGTGGTGATTTAACATGTCCTCTTGTCTGGCCCCGCAATCAACAAGTCGTCCATATACTGAAGAATTGTGGCCTGTGATTTTGCAATTTTACCTATTGCAGGCCCTTACTTAGAGCTTCTCCAAAGATAGTGGGAGAGTTCTTGAATCCTTGTGGCAGCCTGGTCCAGGTTAATTGTCCCAAAGTCCCCAAATCAGGATCAATCCATTCAAAGGCAAATAAGTCTTGACCAGCTAAGGCCAATGGGAGTCTGAAAAAAGCAACTTTCAAGTCCAAGACAATATAAATGACATGCTGTGGAGAAATATGACTCAACAGGGTATAGGGGTTTGGGACTGTTGGGTGAAAGGTCTCTACTCTTAGATTTATTTCTCTTAAAACTTGGACAGGGCAATAATCTTGAGTCCCTGGTTTTTGGACAGGGAAAAGTGGTGTGTTCCAAACTGACTGACTAGGCACTGAGATGCTTGCTTCCTGTAGCCTCCAGATATGTTTTGCAATTCCTAGTCAAGCTTCTTGTTTTAAGGAGTATTGTTTTATCTAGACTGGCAAGGCATTCACTTTCACCTGCACTGCTACCGGAGCATGATGGAACTTGATCCCCGGGGGATTTGTTTCTGCCCAAACCCCAGGAAATCTGGCTTGCAGTTCCTTTAAGTCTGGACAATCTACAGCCCCAGTCTCACTACTTTGTCTGTCCTCCATAAGGAGCAAATAATCCTCCATTAGGAGGCAGGTTATCAGTATGTGAGTTTGGTCAGGCAAGAAAGTCAATTCCCTTGGTCCTCGCTCAAAAGAGATGGTAGCTTTCAGTTTTCATAATAGGTCTCACCCTAAGAGCAGGTAAGGGCAATCAGGGATTACAAGAAAAGAGTGAGTTACGGTTCCTTTTCCAAGGTTTACAGTTTGAGCGATAGTCCATGGAAGAGAGGCAATAACTCCTGTGGCACCTTGGACACAGGTGGTAGCCTATAACAGAGGTCAGAAAGGCTGGGTTAAAACTGAGTGAGCTGCCCTAGTATTGACCAAGATGTCAATTGGGGTACCCACTACTTTAAGGGTTACCATGGGCTCCCGGGGACTAAGCAGTATGGAGCCCCAGCCCCTTCAATTTTCTTTTTCATCTGAGGTCACAATAGGCTGAGTTCCTGTCCTTGCCTTTAATGTGAAACAAACTTTTTTCCAATGTCCTTTCTCTTCACAATATGCACATTGGTTCTTATCCAATGGTGGCCTACCCAAGTTTCTTGGATGTGTTTGAGCCTTGGGCTTGATCGATTTATCAGCCTGGAGGGCCACAATTGTTACTTTTCCAATTTTTTTGACCAGTTTATCTTCCAGGGTATCTCGACTATTATAAACCATAAGGGCAGTGCTCATGAGCGCTTCCCTATTCTTGCCTTCAAATCCCTCTAACTTCTGAATTTTCCTTCTAATATCTGGGCCGACTGAGCCACAAAGGCCAAATTCATGCTCTTTGATATTCAGGGGCATCCAGATCAATAGGTGTATATGTTCGGTATCCCTCTAAGAGGTGCTCCAGGAATGCAGCAGGTGACTCAGAAGGGCCTTGCTGCACTTCGCTTTCCTTAGATAGTTGGTAGGCTTTCTAGCAGTGCCCCATAAACTGGCTAGGAGATGCTGGCGTTAAGTGTTCAGACTTCTCCTACCTGCATCAGTGTTGGAATCCCATGCAGGGCGGGTGGTGGGAAGTTCATGAGTCAAGCAAGTCTGCCCACTGGGAGGCAAGGGGCCCCCCTGCCCCAGTATTGAGTTCTGTGCCTCATTCAAAATATGTTCCCACTCTTCAGATGTGAAAAGCTGCTGCTGTAAAAGCTGCTGACAATCATCCCAAGTAGGCTGAGGAGTAAAGAAAACGGATTCTAGGAGGGAAGTCAATGCTTGAGGTTTCTCTGAGAAAGGTTGGTTCTGATGCTTCCAATTATACATATCACTCATGGTGAAGGGACATAAATGTGTCCATGTCCTTCCCCTCCTCCCACCTGTCCCAAAGGCAGTGCCATGGTAGGGGATCCCCCATCAGGAGGTCCCCCTAAGGGCCCATAAAATTGGCTGGTTTGAGTGTGTGGATGGGAGGTCCATGGCTCAGGAGGCAGAGGGGGATACAAAGTCCCCTGGGTGGAATCCAGGGTTGGCTGTGAAAGAGGAGACACTGGATAAGGCAGGGGTGTGTTAGAAGGTTCAGCCCGGTCCTCAGTTTCAGGTAACACGAGGGGCTTAAGTCCCCGGGGAGGGGGTCTAGAGGTAGTTACAAGAACCCTACTATAGGTCTTAAGGGAGTAAGCTTTAAGCCATCCAGGAATCCCTCACAAAGTTCAGTCCATCCCTTAATTAAGGGGAATTGGTCAGGATGGCCCAGCTGCCTGGTAATTGCCATTTGGACTCCATAACAAATCAAAGGGTCTAATGACCCCTCCGATGGCCATCCCACATCAAAGGATGGCCATTCGAGTTCACAGAGGGTCCAGAGATGACCCTGAGAAAAATCAAACCCCAAATTCTGCTTACCTGTTTGGAAAAAAAGGCAAATGAAGATGAGACAACATACATGAAAGAGGGGTGGCCAGAGTCAAAGAGGATCCACCCATCCTTAACTGAAAGCAAAATGGCGCCAAGCACACAAAGAGACACGTCAGACAAACAAGAAACAAAACTCAAATATTCCTTCCTTTTGAAGAACAAATTCTCAAGATCCTCCCTCAACGTCTCAGGCTTGGACAGAGGATGAGGTTTCTCTGCCACATCTGGCACTCAAGCCTCTTTTCCAAAAGAACTGCAGTTCACTAAAGACAAAGATAAAAAGTCACCATGAAATTACTTCTTTTCAAATGTTTCCCATTCATTCCTGGCAAATCCAGAGGCCCTGGAACATCATCAGAGGGTGCTTCCTCTCAGATCCAGGTTGATGAGAAATCCAAAGGTTGGGAGGTCAAGAAAATATTTCAGTGGGGCTCCAAATGCTGTAAGCCACAGCTCAAATTGCACTCCCAACACACCAAAGAAGCTGACTGTAACTTTTCTGTAATAGCAAATTTAGAGCTCATAGGCTGGCCAGGCGGCTGCCCCATCCATTAGGGACAAAATGGGGAGGGGACCTGGGGCTGGCCTGCCAGGTGGTTTTATAGGGGTTGCAAAGCAGAAGTACAGAAGTGGGAGAAGGATGTAAGGGGCAAGGAGGTGCTGTAGGTACCAGCTTACAGACCTACATTATTTCTGGGTGTATACGGAGGTCACAGTTTAGTCATGGCATTCTTGACCTGACTTTGTCCCAGGTGTTATCTTTGTCTTAGGAAATTTTGGGGCTGCCCTTTTTTTGGAATGTGTAAAAAGGCCCATATATTTCATTTATAAGCCCCCAGCAACTGTTGCTTGGGGCCACAGGCTTTGGAGAGACACTAGTCCTCCATGGCCACCTTAATAAAGACTCCCTTTAATTGACTTTTGGCTCCTTGTGGTGTGTTTCTGATCTCAGGTTATGTAGGGATGAGGCACAGAGAGGAAGGAAAGAAATAGGGCTCTGAGATTGCCTGGCTGAAGGCTTATCTGGGCCACCTCCCGCCCTGAGGCACAACCTGGACTCTTTTGTGAATGGTTGCTCTCACCAGCTTAAATCCATGAGGCCCAGACTAAACTGCCCCTAAGGGCTCACCGTTGGCAGACCCAGCTCAAGCCCACAGGTAATTAGACAGCGTCCCTCCTCGAATTTTTTGCCATGTCATTATTGCCCGATGTCATCTGATGGGTTGGTCCAATCACCTGATGTCACCTAATTGGCTAACCCAAAACGTCATCAAAACATCTCTGGTTCTGATTGGTTGACATAAAAGGCTTATAAGCGCTGATGCACAGGGATAGGAGCTGAGCTGGAGTGGAACTATAGCAGTTATAGGAATGAAGTTGAGCCTTTGCATCCATCAGGGTCCTGGGTGTGGTGTGTCGCTGTCGACTGAAGACTAGTGGGTTTTATACGTGGGGTTTCTATCCCAGCTGGCAGAGCCCCACAAGGTTACAACACCTACACTAGATCACTTTTTCTGTGACCTGAAACAACAGCTTGTCTTTGAGAGGACTACTCTGCCCCCATTTTATATTTTACATTCCAAACTCTATCTTAGGCCTGACCTAGGGCCTGACCCTGAAAAGCCCCAAATCCAGGAAAAGGACCACAAAAGTCATCCACCCAAAAGGCAGCCAATTAAAAGAGAGATAAGCCACAAGGAATGCAGAAGTATCTTATCTTGCGGTTAACCACCTGTGTCTCTCAAGAAAGTGAACAGGCCGGGCTCTGTGGTGCATGCCTGGAATCGCAGTGGCTAGGAGGCGGAGGCAGGAGGATCGCAAGTTCGAGACCAGGGGCAGTCTGCATAACTTAGTGAGACCCTGTCTCAAAAAGAAAAAAAATGGGCTGGGAGTGCAGCTCAGTGGTCCACCACTTGCAAAGCATGCAAGCATGAGGCCCTGGGTTCAAACCCCAGTACCCCCCACCCCCCAAAAAAGAACGTGAACTATTGCCCATCTGTGTCCGGGCCATCAAAAACAGACCCATGACCCATGTAACTGTTTTGGAGTCAACCAATCATATTAAAGGTTACCTAACCTCAACTGGAATTCCCCTTTTTCGTGCTTAAAAAGGCCTGCACACCTTCATTCAGGGTCACCATTTTCTGAATGGTTAGACCCCTGCGCGCAGGCTCACAATAAAGTGCCTTTGCTTTTACATACGTGGCTCAGGGTGTCTCATTGGCCCTGCGATTTCGGACCCAACATTTTCGAAGAATTTCAACTTGTCAGAAATGCAACTTCTTAGGAATGCAAATTTTCAGCCCCACACCTGACCTACTGAGTCAGCAATTTTGCAGCAAGTGATCTTCAATATTCAGAAGCCCTCCAGGTAATTCTAATGCAAACTAAGGGTGGAGGCCCAACGTTCCAGTTCTCCGCATCTAAACAGGTGAAACTGCTCTACAAGCCCGGCACCATCCGCCATCCGCAGAGCCCTGCGCTGCGCGACCTCATCGGCGCGGCACTAGGACCGTGGCAGCCAAGTCCCGCCGCTGCCTTGGGCCGGGGCGGGGCCGGGCTGTTCGGGGAGCCGGGCTTCGCTCCTCCACCCGCCCCTGGAGGCGGACCCGACTCGACTTAAAACTCTTGGGCTGGGAGGTCGGGGGCTTTCTCCGGCTTCTCAGAATAGTCCCCAGGGCCTGGCGGTAAGTGTGAAGACCCTACCCCTTCGGCCCCTGCCTGGCCTCCTGGGGGTCCGGGGCGGGGGCGCAGCGCCCGGAGCCGAGGCGCTCACAGGCAGGGCTGCGCGCGGCGGCCGCGAGCTTTTGTTCTGCGTGGGGACTGCGCCGCGGGCCAGGCGGGCCTGGGCTCTCAGCTGGGCACCCTGCCGGGCTCCTGGCCCTGCTCGGCAGCGCCCTGTCGCCCGCTGCCCTGCCCTCGACTCCCCGCCCGCCTTGGCCCGCCCTGGCCAGCCGCAGACTTCGAGCCCTCCGCTGGGAGGGCGGCGCCTCGCGGGCTGCTTTCCTTAAATTGCCGAGCTCCGCTCGCTAGAGGTCGCGGGTGGCAAGGACGGGAGCGAGTTTTGTTCTACTGCGAGGCGGTTGCTTAGGCGGGTGGGTGTGAGAACTAGCTGCATGTATTTTTCTTTTCTGTCCTTGGCGTGGGGGAGAAATGTTTGTTTTGCTTTGACAGTTTTTTTGTGTGTTTGTTTGTTTGTTTTTTGCGGTCCTTTCCTCCCTGCCCCTATCAACTGTCCTGGAACGGAATTGCTCCCCTCATCTCCACGTGGCCCGCGAGGGCATCTGTTTTGGAGATGCTCAGTTCCTTAGGAAGTTAGTTCCTCGAGGTGTGTTAAAACGCACAAATGCATAGCGATTTTAGTCTCGGGGGACTCGGATTCTCTAGGGTCTTGACTTTGGCAGCAAGCTTTCGGGGATTCGTTTCCGTGAAAACAATTTATTTGTAGTACTTCAAAAATGAAAAGTTGGTGATGAGGAACCTGGGGTGCGGTTTTGGTTTTTGGTTTGGGGTGGTTTTTGTTGTTGTTGTTGTTGTTGTTGTTGTTTTTGTTTTTGTTTTGAGACAGGTTCTCACTATATAACTCAGGAACTCACTGTGTGTAGCCCAGGAACTCTTGGAACTCAGCATACAGCCCAGGCCAGCCAACAACTCCTGGAGATCCTCCTGCCCCAGCCTTCCAAGTTGGGGTGCATCTTAATAGGCTAGCTGCAGAGCTTGTTTAGGGTTTTTAATTTTTTGTCATATGTTATTGGTAAATCACACTTAAGGTTTATTCGATGTTAACACGTAGGTAAGTTAAAGGTTTTAGTTACTGCCCTCCCCCTCATACCCGGCAGTCGGATTCTTTTTTACCAATCTGATAAAATTGCTAAGACAGTATTTTTGTTTTGGAGTGCTAGGAAAATGGACCTGGAAGAGCACACTTGAATTCTAATTTAAGGGAATGGTATTTTGAGGCCAGACCTAGTTTAATATTTCTGTTTTTAGCACACTTAATTAAAACTCAGTAAACTTAGTATGCTTTCAGTGTAGGTTTAAAGGCAACAATTTTGCATAACCATGTGCTTTAGGGTTTTGGTTTGGTTTGGGGGGGGTTGATGGTATTAGGGGGGTGAACCCAGGGCCTCACCCATGCTTTGCAAGTGCTTTGCCACTGATCTGCATCGCTAGCCCATTTTTAACTCATTATTTTGAGACAAGGTCTCCCTAAGTTACACAAACTGCCTCTGGCCTCACAAATTTGGATCCTCCTGCCTCCACCTCCATAGTCGCTGGGATTACAGGTGTGCACCTTTGCACACAGCTTTACTTTTTGTTAATCGTAAAATGTTTCTTGCCATCCCTAGGACCAAAGAAGTAAACACCCTGTGTGGAAGTGACTGACATGTTGGAGAGAAATGGGAACATATACAATAGTTAAAAAATAAAGTTATATTTAAAGGTAAGTATGTCAGTTATTCTACCTTGATTTAACCAGGTGACTATTCACATTCTATTGTGGAGTAATTTATCTATTATGGAATAAAAATATTCCATGAGTCAACATTGGTTAAAAATTAAAGAACCGCTGGACGCAGTGGCGCATGCCTGTAATCCCGGCGACTGGGGAGGCAAAGACAGGAGGATTGAAAGTTTAAGACCAGAGGCAGTCTGCATAATTTAGCGAGACCCTGTCTCAAAAAAGTAAAAAAATGGGCTGAGGGTGCAGCTCAGTGGTATAGCACTTGCAGAGCATGCAAGTGCAAGGCCCTGTGTTCCACCCCTAGTACCGCAAAAAAATTGAAAAATTAAAAAAAAAAATTGAAGAACCTGTCACACACAATGGATTTGATGACAGACCTTGAGAAGAAGAAATAATGTTGTTGGCATAGTACTGAGAATTCAGTTCATCTTAGCAAAATAAGGAAGAAATTTTCAGTTGTGTTGTTTCTGTGCTATTTTGGGGATTGAACCCAGGGCCTAAAGCATGCTAGGGAAGTGTTCTACCACTGAATTACACTCTAAGCCCAGGAACAGATTATTTACAATGAGGTGACTACTTGAAGTTAGCTAGAGGTGCCTTTGCTTTTCTTTACAGGCTTTCTTTTATTTGATTGTTTTTACTTATTATCTCTGGCACTGGAGGGTGGGTGGGAATATAGTATAGAGCTCCATTCTTAGAGAACCATACCTGTGTAAGCAAAGTAAACATCTCTGGGACTTTCGTCCTGTAACCACAAAACTTGGGAAATCTTTAATGATCAAGAGTATGGTGCCTGCAATCACCCTGCATTGATTCAGGTCTTGATTCTGCCACTAGCTATACAACTTCAGGAGAATTAACCTCTGTACTTCAGTTTTCTCATATATAAAATGGAAGTAACGGTAGTGTCTGCTTTATGGGATTGTTGTGGTAAGTTACATGAGTTTCATGCATACAACACATTTATAATAGTTCCTGGCACGTGGTAAATGCTCAGTAAATTTTAGCTGTCATCATGTTACAGGAAACATGTTTTATGACCTACGATGTTTAACACTATTTTAGAGGAAATTGAGTTCACTCATTTAAATTCAAAGTAGATTGACAAGCTTTATGTTCATTAAACCCATCACTGTAGGTTCTCTTTTTGTTAGGGAGTACCAGGCACTGCTGCTCAACATCTGGTTTTACCTTGGCTTATTTAAAGTCAAAACTATCTCTGCTAAATTTCACGGCTAGGGTAGCCTTGCCCCCAGATCTTTGTTCTTCCCTTTTGTCTATGTGGTTATACAGGAACCTTTTTAGATTATCATTGTCTTGGTCACATTGGGAGCTCAAATATTTAGGGAATTTATCTAACCATGTTTCAAATATCTGTCTGTATGTATGTATGTATGTATTTTATGGTGGTGGTAGTTGAACCCAGGGCCTTGCACATATTTTGCAAGTGCTGTACCACTGAGCTGCACTCTCAGCCCTTTTTTTTTTTTTTAAGTTTTTTACCTTGAGACAGGGTCTCACTGAGTTACACAGGCTGCCTCTGTCCTCTCAGTTGGGCTTTTCCTGCCCCTGAGCCTCAACTCACTGATACCTCCCAAATTGCAGGGATTACAGGTGTGGGCCAAGAAGCATGGTTAAAATGTGTTTAAAGATGCATTTCAAGAATTTTTGTTTTGAGCCAGATGTGGTGGCATATGCCTATAATCCCAGCACTCTACAGGCTGAGACAGGAAGATCGTTCAAGACCAGCCTGGTCTATATAGGGAGTTCTAAGCCTGAGGTACATGAGACTCTGGCTCAAAAAATAAATAAAAATAAATAAATAAATAAAATATGTGTGTAAGCAGGCCTCTCTCACTGTTCCATTGAAGGCATACTCCACTGTATAAAACAGACATGGAATATATTCATTTTGAGATAAGCAAGACCAACACGGAGTATAGGAATGCAAGTTAAAGTTTATTTTGAAAGAAGCTTTATGAAACTGGGACTGGTGGCCCACACCGATACTTCCAGCACTCTGGGAGGTTGAGGCAGCAGGATCTTGAGTTTAAGGCCAGCCTGGGCTACACAGTGAGACCCTGTCTCAACTAAAAACAAACAACAAAAAAAGATTTGTAAAGAAGGAAATAATCTGTAGATTTTGAAGAATTCTAAGTTTTGTTGAGAGGTGGTTTGGAGTGCTCAAATTCTTTATGCAGTAAGTGTACTCATAAATGAAGGGCAAAATTAGAGCTGGCCTGTTGAGATAAATGTCTCAAGTGAAATTTGAACTACATATTTTCTTTTTTAATTTTTGTTTATATAGCCTAGGCTGCCATCACACTCACCATTCTCCTGTCTCAGCCTCTTGAATGCTGAGGTTACATGCATGCACCACCATGCCTGGGTTCAGAAACATTTTCTGCTTATAGATATAAAAATAGTGCAAGATTTAATGGCAATAACTTGAGATTCTCTTGAGATATATCAAATTACAAGGCTTCATTTGTGCATAAAGTGTTGTGATTAAAATTGCAGCATGTTAAAATTTAATTTGAAGCCAGGTGTGGTAGTGCATGCCTGTTATCCCAGCACTCAGAAGGCTGAGGCAGGAGGATCACGAGTCCAAGTACAGCCTGGGCTACCATGCTGAGACACTGTCTCAGAACACACCCCAAAACACATCAAACAAAAAACTCAAAACAGAAGAAAAAAGTCTCAAGTGGACAGTAAATTTTTTCAGAAACAGAAATCAGGTTGGGCATGGTGGTGCTTGCCTGTAAGCCTCAGCTCTCAGGAGGCTAATGCAGGAGAATTTTAAAGTTTATGTAGCATAGCCTTTTTTATGTGGATCCAGGATCTGAATCTGAAAGTTTTAAAGACTTGGGATGAATCTTTGAGCTCTGTTGTCTTCTGCATTGGTTCTTAGGCACATTTCTATAAATCAAAAAATCAAGCTGCGTGCGGAGGCTCACCCTTGTAATGCCAGCAACTTGGAAACAGAGGCAGGAGGATCATGAGTTGGAGGCCAGAGGCAACCTGTGTGACTTAGTGAGACCTGTGTAAACACCTGTGCCCCTGGCGCACCCGAAGGGTAGAGAGCCGCCAAGGAGGAAGCTTACTACCCAGAACCCAGACAAAGTTCTCTGGAGACCAGTGTCTTGTTCTGCAATGCTTTATTAGGTCAAAGGGATAGACCCAAGGTCTCTCCCCACCAAGCAGTCCTCAGAGTTTATATAGACAGAAACCACAAAGGGATATGTCAGTCAACCACGGCAGTTTTGCTGACAGAGTACTCGGTGACAAACGGTAGAACAGGTAAAATCCATCACTCAAGCACTTGTCACCAAATGCACTTATTCAGCACTGTCAAGCTGGCTTGCTACTTCTGCTAATCATTATCTCTCAAGCTTAGCTTGCTTCTTCTGCAGGAGGTGAGCCATTTCTCCCCAAGCGACTCCACCCTGGGCTGCCAGCAAGTCCATCAGATTGACTTAGCAATCTTCTCAATTTCAGACATTGCAGGTCCCCGTGGCAAAAGTCCTCAAGAGCTAATAACCTGACTCAAAATAAAAAATAAAAAATGGGCAGGGGTGCAGCCCAGTGATAGAGCACTTAGAAGGTATGTGCAAGGCCCTGGGTTCATTCCCCAAGTACTACCAAAAAAATAAAATGAAGGAGTTTAAAACCAGACACAGCTCTTATCTGCCTCTACAATAGTTTTGCAAATTTGGAGACATAGGTTCACTTAGAAACGAAACAAGTGTTCTTTTAAAGGGAACAAAGACTGGGTTTTTAAAGGGAAGAAAGGAATAATGGGTGAAGTGAAGTAACTTGAGCAAATTTGATTGTCCCTATTAGTTACATGTGTTGTTTTGAAGAAATTTAGATTGGTACTGGAAGTCTATTCATATATAATTGGTTACTGGGGTGTTATCAGCATGCAGTAAGTCTTTTGAAACAGAAAGCCAGCAGAAGTCTTGTGTTTGAAAACAGTCAAAATCTATACTCTTGTAAGCGCATTCTGTCCATACGGTGTTTTTTTATAGAAGTTAGAGACTGAGAGATTTGTGTCTCTGAGGCAGACTGCAGCCTTTCAGATGGGATCTATGATGCTTACAGAAAAATTTTGCTCTCTCTTAACCAATCTGCAGTCGTCTAATTTTCATTTCCACACATCCATCCACTAGGTTGCCCTGACATCTCCAGATATATATCCACTTAGCTTCCAGTTGCACAGAATATGCCTGCTGGCCGGTTGCTTTAGCTAAGTTGGAAATTCTTTGGGTCATAGGCTTATGTCTGTGCCAATAACAGGAAAGTGTGTTTTAGTGATATAATTCATATACCATTTATTCACCCATTTACACCAAGCATACCACTCAATTGTTTTATTTTTTACATTTTGAGACAGGGTCTCACTAAGCTATGTAGGCTGCCTCTAGCCTCAAATTTACAATCCTGCTTTAGCCACCCAAGACCCTGGGATTACAGGCATATGGGGCACTTCCTCCTTCTTGGGCCTGGATCTCCAGTCTGGAGCAGGAACCTCACACTACCAAATTCTAGGGACCCACAAGACTTGGGTGAGTGCTGGTGGTGGAGTTAGGAAAGGCTTCAGGAAGCCAGCTGTAAACAAAACTTAACTTTTTTGTGCTGCTCTTAAGTGTTACAGCTCATGGGTGTTACAGCATCTTTGCAGGTAGTCCTGCGGGGTGTCCCTTGCAGCCTGTTCTCTCTGCGAAGGCTGTTTTTTTTTTTTTTTTTTTTTCCAGTACTGGGGGTTGAACCCAGGGCCTCACACTTGCATACTCTGCAAGTGCTGGACCACTGAGCTGCATCCCCAACCTGTTTTTTACTTTTTGAGAGAGGGTCTCACTAAATTACATGGGGACTGCCTCTGGTCTCGAACTTATGATCCTCCTGCCTCCGCCTCCCGAGCCCCTGGGATTACAGGTGTGCACCACCGCGCCTGGCTGCAAAGGCTGTTCTTGATGGCTGCTCCTAAAGACTTCTCCTCAGTGTTGATCTGAGGGCTTTTCTCCACTGATCTGCTGGTGATGGAATGACCTCTTCTCTAGATGGTTGATGAAATGGACTCTGAGTGCCTTCCACACAGTGCTTATGTACTTGAGCCAACCAATCAGAAGCTGAGGTATAATGTAGGGTGATTGGGGCTTGACTTGTCAAGCAATAGTGCATGGACAGGGCACAACCAATCAGGAGATAGTCCAACTGTTTAGAATCTGTGATGTCTCAACTGCTCCAACTGCTCTGTTAGGTGCAAATAAGCCATCAACTGGGTAGCCAATCAGGGGATATTGGTTAACTGACCAATGGAGGGGAGGGGGCCTAGGATTTAGCCTATCAGTAGGTAGGAGGTTTGAGGAGGGTCAAGTGTGTGTCAACAGCAGGCTATTGGAGGCCATTATGCCTGAGTCTCATGGGCTTCCAAGCCTGAGCGAGTACCGGACAGGCTGTTAACAGGTCAGGCCTCGAGGTGGACCAGATAGGCCTCTCTCCTTACTGCCTTTCTAGGCCATATCCCTACACAGGCATAAGCCACAGCACTCATCATTGCTTTTCTATTGCCAAATTTTTCATTGTGTGGATAGCCACCCTTTGTGCTTTTACAACTAATAGACATTTGGATTTTTTCACTTTTTGGCTGCTGTCATGTCAATAATGCTACTGTGATCAATATGTAAGTATTTTTATGGGCATGTGTTTTCAGTTCTCTCGGGTAAATATGTATGAGTTGAATTCCTTGATTATGGCAATATGTTTAACCTCTTACGGAACTGCCAGACTGTTATTCAAAGCAGGTAGACCATATTCTATAGCAGTCATGGGAATTCCAGTTTGCCTCCATCCGTGCCAACACTTGTCTTTATGATTATAGCCATTGTAGTGAGCCTGAAGTGATATTATGATTGTGATTTGCATTTCTCTGATGGTTAATGATGTTAAACATCTTTTCATGTGCATAATACCTATTTGATAGAAGTAGCTGTTCAAACCTTTGACTTTATTTTTCAGTTATCTTTGTATTGTCAAGTGGTAAGAGCTTTTTGTTAGTTTGAGATTGTTATTATTTTGTTCCTTATTAGTGATCACAAATGTGAGAGTTTATTTCTGGGTTCTGATCCATTGATCAGTGCCTATCTTACATAACTACTACATGGCCTCATTTACTGTAGTTTTTTCATTGACTCTTTAAATTTGGGAATCATGAGACTTCTAACTTTTCTTTTCTTTTCTTTTTTTTTTTTTTTTTTTTTTTTTTTTTGTGGTACTGAGGGTTGGACCCAGGGCCTCACACTTGCATCCTCTGCAAGTGCTGGACCACTGAGCTGCACCCCCAACCTGTTTTTTACTTTTTGAGACAGGGTCTCACTAAGTTGCACAGACTGCCTCTGGTCTCGAACTTGCGATCCTCCTTTTTCTGCCTCCTGAGCCGCTGGCATTACCTGCGTGCGCCTCTGCGCCCAGCTAACTTTTCTTTTTAAAGATTGTTTTGGCTTGTCTTGGTCCACTGCATTTTCATGTGGATTTTAGGTTGAAATTCTTAGTATCTGCAAAGAAGCTATCTGGGGTTTTTGATAAGGATTACATTAAATCTGTACATCAATTTAGTTAGTGTTGCCACTTTAATGGCATTAAGTTTTCCAAACCATGAATGTGAAGTTGTTTCCCGTTTATTTACATCTTCAATTTCTTTTAGCAATGTTCTATAAGATTCAGAATATGGACTTTACACGTTTGTCAAATTATTTTCAAAGTTTTAAAATTCTTTTTGATGTTACTTTAAAAGGAATTGTTTTCTGGATTAAGTATTATATGGAAATTGAATTGAGAGGAGCTAGAAATCATAGACAGATTCAAAGAATGGGGCCTGGGAGAGGAAAATCAATTGAGCAGACCAGTTACAAGGAAATCAGTTACACAAAATAGGTTTCATTTTCTTAAATTTCATTTCCTTAAGTTTTGTTTCACTGGAAGCAAGGAGGCACAACCTTTTTTCTCATTGGCTGACTCGTATCTAGGCAGAGACAAAAACAAAAAGATGACCTTAAATCTAATTGGACCAACATACCAATACTCTCTAGCAGAGGCCAGTTGACTGGAACCAATTTAAATAGTTTAGTCCAGGATTCCCATAAAAACCCCAAGACAACTGCCTCACCTTAGCAGTCCATTCGGGTCCCCTTCTGCTGTGATGAAAACTCTATTTTGCAATAGATTCTCTTGCTGTCATTTGCCTTGTGTAATCGGTGAATTCATTCTTCAAACTCTCAAGACTAAGAACCCAATTGAGATTCCACTGACCTTTTAGACCCCCACTAACACAATTGCCTTTTTTTGCTTGTGCTTTTTTGAGATAAGCTGTTGCCATTTAGCCCAAGTTGGCCTCAAGTTCACTATCTTCCTGCCTCAGTCTCCAGTTGTTGGGATTACAGATCCATGCCACCATGCCTGGCTGGGTTTGTATTCTGTAGCCTAGCCAAACTAGTTTTCAAATTCTCTTACTTTTTTAGCAGGTTTCTTAAGATTTTCTGTTTACAAGATCATATTATTTGGGAATAGAATTAGTCTTTACTTCATTTCCAGTCTGAATGTTAATTTCATGTTTTGGTGTACTGCAGTTTAGTCGAAGTAGCAAGAATAGGCATCTTTGTGTTGTTCGTGTTCTCTTACAGGGAAAATGGTCACTTTCGATGTTAAGTATGATAGTGGTTGCAGATTTATTTTAGATACCCTTTATCAAATTGAGAATATTCCCTTCTTCTGTGTTATGATCATGGAAATGCGTTTTTTTCATGTTTTCTCTACATCCTTTGAAGTCATGTGGTTTTTGTTCTTTTTTTCTTTAATCCTTTATTGATATTACATTAATTTTGAGTATTGAGCCAACCTTGCATTACTGGGATAAATCCTAAAGTCATGGCATGGAATTGCTTTAATATACTATTGGATTCTGTTTGCTAGTATTTTCTTGAGGATCTTTGTCTGTATTCATAAGAGAGTGACTTGTACTATATTTGATTTCTTATTTTGTATGAAAATAGTATTAGTCCCACAATTTAATTGAGTCTGTTCTCATCTTCTGTGTTTTGGAACAGCTTATGTAGCATTGATTTTAAATCTTAAAACATTTTAGCTGGGCACAATGGCTCACACCTGTAATTCCAGCAACTCAGGAGGTAGAAGCAGGAGTATCACACAGACTACAGGTATGACTCTTTTGAACAAATTATTGGATCTGTCAGTCCTCCCTGACTCTACTGACAAAAAGCTAGATTCTGTCCTATGGGACTCTTCAGGCACTTGATGTCCCCTTCCATCATTAACTCCAACCTTTAGTTTTATAAGATGTAGATTTTGTTCCCACATTCGCAAGATACCTCTGTTGAAGTTCTTATAACCATCTCAACAGAACCTGGGATTACCAGAATAGACCCTGGGCTGTAGTGACTAGGGTAAATAACAGGGAGCAGCAATTTTACCAGATTTAGTTTTCATATCCTAACAGAATATTCAGTTTGGGGTTTTCTGGGTTTTTGGGGTGGTACTTAGGAGTTGAACCCAGGCTTCACACATACTTTGCAAGAACTTTACCACTGGGCTGCACCTCCAGCCCAATATTTGCTCTTTATTTTGAGTCAGAGTCTCGCTAAGTGACACAGGCTACCTCTGGCCTTGAACTCACAATCCTCCTGCCTCCACCTCCCAGGTCACTGAAATTACAGGCATGTACCATGGTGCCCGGCTTTTGTTTTTGAAACATGGTCTTTTGTAATCCAGGCTGGCCTGGAACTCATTCTGTAGCCCAAGCTGGCCTCAAACTTGAGACCTGCCTCTCCCTCCTAACTGCTAGCATTACACGTGTGCACCACCACAGCTTGCCAAAATATTGCATTTTATGTGGCTTATATTTCATTGCCACACATTATCATATATACTTGAGGTAATTGTCAGGGCTCTCTACATATATAAGACCAGTCCCCTCTCTGGTGGATCACCTTTCATTGAGGTGGGTACCCAGAGGGCTCCAAAATGAGACACGAGGGAAAATTCCAGGGAATAAGAGCTTACTCTCTGTGATCTGTAAGTCTCATACAGACAAATATAACTATGATGGCTGCAATGGCACTGCTGTGTATGCAGTCCTTCATTGGCCGTACAGTTAATTAGGGTATCTGATTGGGTGGCCCATGCTTCCAAATGGAATTGGTAGCTGGATACATGAAAAATGGGAGAGTAGTAAAGTTGTAGAACAGTTACCATAGTGCCCTGGTGAGTTATTCTTATTGACCATTATGCCAAGTTTAGTTCTGATTTTCTATAGCACTGTAAAGTAACTTGTTTATAGCAATCTGTGATATTTCATCTTTTTTATTTTCTTTTTTCTATGATATATGTCAAAATAATGAAGAGTAGGAACATTCCCAAAACATGAAAAATGATTAACATTTGTGCCGGTACAAGTGCTTGTTGCCCTGATTTGATCATTATATGTTGCGTACATGTATTGAATTATCATAATATACCCCAAAAACATGTAAAAATACTATGTCTCAATAAATATATATATATACTGAGAAAAAGAATCCAATGTTTTGATGGGACTCATTCCCATTGCAGGGCTGCTTGCTGACTATTCACCACTTGAGTACTTGTACTATGAATCCAATTTACAATAACTAACAGAGGACAGACAGCATTGTATCTATAAGGCAACTAATGAACAATTCGTCACCCACAAATTAAAGTACGCTGGCTTTTTGGTTTGGTTTGGTTTTTAACTCATGAAAAAGAATGTATCTGTGTACAGCACATTCAAGACTTCTCTTGCCTTATTGATTTTCTGCCTATTATAATCATTATTGAAAGTAGGGAATTGAAGTCTTTGTCTCTTCTTAGTGAATTGTCTGTTGTGTTTTAGCTTCATATATTTTCTTGTACTCCTGTTGTTGTTGTTGTTGTTGTTGTTGTTGTTGTTGTTAGGTGCCGTCGAGTCGCATGCGACTCATAGCGACCCTCGCAGGGTCTTCAATGGCAGATTGTTTCAGGACTGCCTTTGGGAGTGGGTTGCCACGTCCTTCTCCCATTTTTGTGGTGCTGGGAATCGAACTTGGGACCTCAGAGACTGCAGAGGGGCACTCTACCAACTGAGCTAAATCCCCAGCGGCTTGTACTCTTGGGTATAGATATATTTATAATTGTTATGGATTGACCCATATTGTGATAAAAAACCATCTCTATCTCTGGTAATATTTTTTCTTATAAGTTTATTTTGTCTGATACTAGGATAGCCATTCCGCCTGCAATCGTTTGAATGTCTCCACCATAACTCATGCTGAAATGTAATCCCCATTGTGAGGTATTAAGAGGGTGGAAACTGTAATGTTTGGGTGTGCAATCTTTGGGGAGTAATTAAGGTTAAGAGGAGAGACATGGACTGGGATGATCAGCCCGTCTTGCCAGGTGATACCCTGCTCTGCCTTGAGCCTCAGGAGAGTCCCCACCAACAAGAAGGCTTCCACCAGAGCCAGGAGTGGTAGCACATTCCTGAAACTGCAGTTACTCAGGAGGCGGAGGCTGGAGGATTGCAGGTTCGAGGCCAAAGGCAGTCTGTATAACTGAGTGAGACCCTGACTCAAAATAAAAAATGAAATTAGGGGCTGGGGATGCACCTCAGTGGAGGAGCACGTGCCTAACATGTGTGAGGCCTTGGGTTCAACCTCACAGGACCTCAAAAAAAGAAAAGTTAGGGTGTTCCTATACAGAAAAGATTTTATTTTGTATTTTTGGTAGCACTAGATATGAAGCCTAGGCCCAGAACATTGTAGGCAAGTCCTCTACTACTGAGGCCAAGCCCAGAAGGAGATTTTCTTTTTCTTTTTCTTTCTTTCTTTTCTTTCCTTCTGGTTTTTTGAGACAGGATCTCCCTATGTAGCCTAGGCTGACCTTGAACTCATGGTCCTCCTGTCTCAACCTCCCAAGTACTAGGATTTAACTGTCTGAGCCACAATTCCCTATACCAGAAGGAGATTCTTAGATCTAGGTTAGGGTTTTACCCAGGTGAGTACCACGTGATGGAGTGATGGGAGGGATGGAGATTTCAGGGCAAAGGGGTTTGTTTTTTCAGGGAGAAATTTTAATGATGGACTTTGGAAGCCCTGACTGTGTTATTATCTATTATAGTATATTCTCAAATCCTAAAAATACTTTGTTCCCAAAAGCAGACACTGCTGTCCTGAGATTTTTGTGTGTGTGCGCTTATCTTTTACAGTCTATAATTGTGCAACTGTCAGGCATTCTTCAGAAAAGTTTAAACTCCCATCTCAACAGGGGTGCTTTTCTAAGCTTTAGTTTTCTTCTGTGCCAGCAAAGGAGAGAGAGGAAAAAAATAACCATGAGTTACATATAAAGGTCATTTCTCTTCCTATCTGTAAGCCTATCTCAAGTGATTTCTCTTTCTATGAAAGACTCCAGTCATATTAGGTTAAGGCCCCCCATAAAGACCTTATATAATGTTCCTTAAAGGCTAATTCTCCAAATACATTAGCAGCTAGGGCTTCAGTATGAGTTTGAGGGGTTATACAATTTGGTCCATAACAAGCTCCCATACCCAAGTGCATATGAAAGCTATAGGTAGATACTAGATATCATTAATGTACTAAAATTTAAAAGTATTGCTATTCCTTTGAATTTTACTTCCACCTAACCAGTGAATTGTCTTATTCAGGAGGTTTCATAGGAAAATGCACATAAAGAATATGCAGATCTTTCTGCTTGGGACTTTCTGTGTTGAATCCCCAAAAGTGCATGCCTTCTTCAGTCTCAATTTTCTTCTGTCACTGAGTGCTATGATCCATTCTGCTTCCAGTCTGTCCTGGTTAAAATGTAGTGTAAGACAAGGGACGCAGTCCTAACAAAGCTGAGTATAACATGAGTGTTAGCATTTGGTTGTTTTTCTTTATAACTAATAGACTTTATTTTTATTTTGGAGCAGAGTTAAGTTTACAGAAAAATAAGCACATTTTACAGAGTACTACCATATATAGTATATAGCTCAATGGGTTATCACATAGACAACGTATCTGTCCAAGCATCACTTGGGTCAAAAGCCCTTCCGTGCTACCTCCTACCAATCACTATTTCCAGGATTATAGTCCACAGATGATTGGTTTTGTCTATTTGAAGTTTATATTTATTTATTTATTTTTCAGTACTGGGAAATGAAACGGAGGGCCTCACACATCCTTTTGCAAGTGTTCTATCACTGAGCCATACCCTCAGCCCTTTTTACTTTTAATTTTGAGACTGGGTCTTGCTAAGTTGCTCAGGCTGCCTCTGGCCTCAAACTTGCAAACCTCCTACTTCCACTTCCTGAGTCTCTTGGATTATAGGCATGTGCTATAGTGCCTGACTGTATTTGAATTTTCGTACAAATGGAATCATGTAGCATTCTTTCATGTCTAACTTTTTTCCCCCACTCAGTATGAGAATCTTCCACATGTGTATACCTGAGTGAATTTGTTCATCTTTAATGTTTCTGTGTAGGAATGTATTGTTTTGTTAATTTAGATTGTTGCCAGATTTTGTTCATTGCACATACTACTGACAATCATGCATTTCTGTTTGAAATGACCTAGGGGACTTTTCAATTACTTTAATCCTTTGAAATTTGATATTTATTTATGATCTAAACCAAAATAGGTAAAAAAAATTCTGTGTGCACATGGAAAGAATGTATATGCTGCAGTTGTTAGGTGTACTATTAATATGTTTGTATAAGTCAAATATGATTAATTTTGTTATTTTAACCTATTTTCCTCCCTACTATGAAAAGGCCTTTTAAAATCTATAGTGGAAGCCAGATTTGGTGGCACATGACTGTAATCCTAGCACTCCCAGGACTCAGGAGGCAAAGACAGGAGGATCAAGAGTTAGTTCAAGGCTAGCCATTGGTACACAGTGAGCTCCAGGCCAGCCTGAGCCATAGAGTAAGACCCTGTCTCAAAGAAGGGAGAAAACAAATCTAATTGTTATAAGTTTCATTTATGGTTATGTTTGTTTGTTTGTTTTGGGTTTGTTGTTGTTGTTGTTGTTGTTTTTGTTGTTGTTTTGCTTTGATTTGGATTTTTTGAGGCAAGGTCTCACAGTGTGGCCCAGGCTATCCTAGACCTGGGATTACAGGCATGTGCCACTACATCTGGCTTTGTTGTTTTAGTTTTTGGGGAGGAGATTGTCCATTTTTAGAGACCAATGTACTGTTGGTGAGAGTACAAATTATTTCAAAGTTTTTGGAAGTCAAATTTGCTACTTTTTTCCCCTTCCCCAAAACACTATCTCCCTATGTAGACCAAGCTGACCTTGAACTTGCATTGATCCTCCTACCTCAGCCTTCTGAGTCAATTTGTCACTGCTGTCAAAATAATTTTTATACTTTTTGACACATTGTATTCATATCTAGGAATTTTTAGAAATATTTGGCACAAATATATGAAAGCATATATACAAGGATGTCTAAAAGAGCAATTTTTGAGAAAAACCAAATACCCATTAATAGAAGATTAAATACTACATTCAGACAATACTTCTGTTATCAGATATGTGGGATTTTTCCTCTGTCAACAAATTCTCTAATTCTCTTAGACCCCATTTAAGTGGCCAGCAATTCCATTCAATTCTGGCCCTTTCTACTTACAGGTGGCATCAGATTCTACAACTAAAGGGCTCAGTCTCATAAGACTTGCTCTGCTTGAAGCTAATCACATGCCTAGGGCCCCTGTACTTTTGATTGCCTGGCTATAAATTGGGGTTGGACATCCTATGACACCCCTCCCTTTTGATTTGACAGTTTGCTGACCTGGGTCTCAGAACTCAGCAGAACACTTTACTTACACTTAGGGGTTCATTATAAAGGATACAACTCAGGGACAACCACATGGAAGAGATGCATAAGGCAAGGTGTGAGGGTGGAGTACAACTTCCATGCCCTCTCTGTGCATACCACCCTCCTACCAAGCTGAAAGTTCATCAAATCTCATTGTTCAGTTTTTGTAGCGTTTAATCACTAACTTCTCCTATCTCTTTCTAGAGGAAAAGTTCCAACCCCCTGGTGATAAGCCCTATCCGGAGGCTGTTGAGGGGCCCTCGTTCCAGCTCCCCTCAGTAGTATAAACTCAGATGTGAACAGAAGTGCTCCGATCACTCAGAGAATTCCAAGAGTCTTAGGTATGTGCCAGGGACAAAGACCAAGTACATTTCTTCATATACTCATAAAGGATAATGCAATATAGGCAGTGAGGTAGGTATATCTGTGGAGAAATATGATACCCTAGTTATAATAAATGAATAGCAGGCAAATTATAGTGTATTTGGTAGGATTCCATTTATTGTTGTTTGTTTCTTTGACACAGGATTTCACCCTGTAGCCCAGGCTGGCCTAGGACTTGGCATTCTCTTGCCTCAGTCATGAGCCACCATTCCTGGCTCTGGATTCCTTTTTTTTTTTTTTTTTTTTTTCTTGTAGTACTTGGTGTTGAACCCAGGGCTTCACATATACTTTGCAAGCACTCTACCACTGAGTTGCACCTGCAGCTCATTTTTTACTTTTTAGCTTGAGACATGTGTTCCTAAGTTATGCAGCCTGCCTCTAGCCTCAAACTTGCAATCCTCCTGCCCCCACCTCCTAAATCAGGATTACAGGTGTGCACCACTGCTTATTTTTGTCGGTGTTTTGTTTTTAGTTGGCCTCATACTTGTAATCCTCCTTTCTCCGCCTCCTGAATAGCTGGAATTACAGGGGCATGATATTTTATTTATGAATTGGTGTTTGTTTATAGCTAGAAATTTTCTGAGAAGAAAATGTAACATCATATACTTCTGGGGATTTAGATGTTAGAGATGAACACTAAAAGCTTTTTCACGTTTGAAGTTTTGTTTTGCTTACAGCTATCATAGATTGCTTAGAATATAGAGCTCATTCAAATAAGCAAAAGCAAGGGCCAGGCATGAAGTTCAGTGGTAGGGCACATACTTAGTATCCATGAAGCTCTAGATTTGATCCTCAATACCACAAAAAAATGATAAATAAAAGCAGAAAGTGATTTCTACTTGAATGTAACACACAATGATACCTCTGTTACAAAGGGGAATTATTACTCGTTCCAGAAATTTTATTGACATTTATTTATTGTCATAGTATCCATTGCCATTCTTCCCAGTTTAAAGATAAATTTGAGTACTGTTGTTTCAGTAATTATGATACACATAATTAGCTACTAATTTTCTTAGAAATTCTAAGAAAAACTACATTTTAATAAAATATCTTTATTTCTTGTAGATTACTGACATTCAAAACAGAAGACTTTTATTGAGTTGCTACTATATCAGATCAGCTATGAATTGGAATGCAAAACTGGCAAGTGCTACTTTACCACCACTGCGTCCTAAAAACCATCCATCTTTTTTGGCGCAGTATTTAACAAACCAACTTCCCACAACATCTCAGAGTTCTTTCAACTATCCTGGAAGTAACCAAGAAACGTGCATGTATTCCAGTAATTCAAATCCAGTTTCACAGCCAGTGCTGAATATCAGAAATTATAAAACTTCCCCTCAAATCTCTGTTTCTAATACACATAATAGAACAGTTGTGGCCTCACAAACTTCAGTAGAAGGAATAACATACACAAATGTTAAAGGACCCCAACAACCAAATCATAATTTGCAAATGTCTTCAGGAGTTACGCAAAATGTATGGTTGAACCCGCTAATGAAGAATTCTGTGCCTTCTCATGCAGAGTCAACTGTGTCTCATCAAAATGACTTTGGGACTAATACACTTAATATGCCTGCATTACAAATTCAACTTGTTCCAGCAGATACCTATTCTATGCAACTACAAATGGCTCCTTCAAATTCTGTCAAAGGTCCTGTAACATTTCAAGGAAATCAGGGACTTAACCAATCATTACCTAATCAACAGGTTGATTGGGCACAACAGTACACATTGAATGAACTGACTTATCCAGATTACAGACCACTTCCAAAGCAATACTCTTATTCACCACAAAGCTTTTTCCAAAATCCTACTATTCAGAAACAACCCATTATGCCATCTGCAGTACAAGTTAAAAACAGTCAACTTCCATCTTCTGCACAGACTTTGCAGTCAAAGCAGACTGCAGCTGTAGCATCATATAAATATGCTACGGAAACAAACAAAAGACCCCTACCCCCTCCACCTCCATACAGCAGTAGATGCGGAAGCCAGCCTTTACAAAGTACTCAGTATGTTATTAAACAGTTGGACATTCCTCAGAGTTCAGAAATGCAGACATCTGAAATAAGGAAAGACTTTATTTATAAAGGCTTTCAGCAGCAATGGCAGAACACTAATGACAATGTCAGCACAATTAGAAACTTCTGTGACTTAAAAGTAGACACAAATGTCAAGCCACCTTTTAATGAACCAGTTAGATCTATGGGTGATGTTCAAATTCTTACTCAAAGTAATCAAGAAAAAAGAGTAGGTTCTTGTAATCCAACTTCAAATCAAGTATTGGACACAAATGTTACAAGAGAAAAGCTAGTGAGGGATATTAAATCACTAGTAGAAATGAAAAGGAAGTTTTCAGAACTTGCAAGGAAAATTAAAATAAATAAAAATCTTTTGATGGCGGCAGGTTGTAGTAAAACAGCCAATACTACTTCTAGCGAACCAGCTCAGCATCCTGGATTCCCATCAAAAGGAATGTCTGCTAAAAGTGACAGTCAGTGTCCCATGGAATTGCTAGAAACATGTCTTTCTCTTTGGAAAAAGCAGCCTTCAAAAACAACAGAAGAAAAGACTTCAGAACCTTCAGAGGAAAAACAGTGTAATGCATCAAGAACAAACACAGCAGGAATTTCAAAATATGTGGAGGAAATTCCTGTTAAGAGTCTTTGTTCAGTTGAGGGAAATTCTCAGAATAAAATGATAAACCCATCACAAGAAACAACTTTGTCAGTGGTAACACAGAGTTATGATTCTTCCACCACAAGTGTTACAAAGGGAACAGAACTTCAGATTGCTGTTGTGTCCCCCTTAATTCTTTCAGATGTCAAAACTTTATCTGTCAAAGGAATAACACCTGAAGCTTTACCTGAAACAGTATATCCAGTTATTAAAGAAGATAGTATTTGTAGCTTGCAGAATCAACTGGGGGAAAATGCAGCTGCTTTGAAAGCTGATGTACATGGACCAGTAGCAAGTAGTACAACATCAGTCAAAGTTTTCCCGCTAATTCAAAGGGAAAGGCAGAATGAGCCAATGACGGTTAATTCAGAAGACACATCTAATGCCAGCCAAGGAAAGGACTCTTCTTTGAGTGATCAGCAAACCTTGTATACATCAAGAGACAGTACTGTTGTGAATGGTAATATGTTACAGATTGGAAATATTTGTTCTCTTGTTGAAGGTGATGTATCCTATAATTCTCAAATAGCAAGGATATTCAACTCCTTCCCTCTGAAGGGTGAGTCACCGACACCTTCTCCATCCAATCAGCAAGTAATGAGTAGTCAACAAGAAGAACAAGAAGATCACACCACTGAAAATAAAGACCTTGGTTTTCAAAAAGATAAATTTGTACAGAGCACAGATGTTCCCCATGAAATAACTGAGGAGTCAAAGTCCTTGCAGCCTCCAGAGTCATCGCCTTCTGAGTATGTTGAAGCAAATACAGAAATTTTACAGGAAAGCAATTTGGAGCACACTGATGAAAAAGAAAGCATGGCTGTGTGTTGTTTGTCAGCTGCTAATCAGCAGGATATTTGCCCTCAGGAAATTGATGCATCCAGCAGTAACACTGCCCAAGATTCTGCAGTCAATGAGATTCTTGATGATAGTACATCTATATTATATCTACACGACCAACTATCAGAGCTTTTAAAAGAGTTTCCCTATGGCATTGAACCAGTGAACACATGTGAAGGGTCTGTGCAGCAACGAACATACCAAATCTCAGAAGATGAAACTGGTAGTGAAATTGGTTGTGACTCTGAGGACTCCACAGACCAAATACAAATTACAATATTAAACCCTAAACAAATGAAAAAATTGTTGCTGGAACAGCATGAAGAATCCTGTGCCACAGAGAAATTGGCAGAACCTCAGAAAGTAAAGCCTGTTGCACAAGTAGGGAGCCAGTGTGACCCGCAAGCATCCAGAAGAGGAAAGAGTCATGATCCTGTAATAATAGACTCAGAAAAAGACAAAATCCATTGTTGTGCATTAGGTTGGCTTTCCATGATTTATGAAGGCCTACCACAGTGTCTGTGTGATTCCAATGAGAATACAACTTCAGAGGAAAACCATGCTATAAGTCAGTCCTCTCCTTTGGAGACCAACAGTTGTAAACAAGGAGAGCAAACCTCTGACAGAGAGGTCACTATTGTTGAATATAATAGTGTTTCAGATAAGCCAAAGACAGCTCTGACTGTGGCATCTGAGAAAAGTCATTTTTCTGAAATACATGACAATATAAAAAATAAGTCCAAAACAAAGCAGAACAGTTCACTAATGGAACAGGAATTAACTGGTGAGCTTTCATTGAAATGTGTTAGCAACGATAAAAAAGACACAACCAAAATCAAACAGAACAGCTCACTAAAGGTGGATGAAGAATTGACTGGTCAGTTTTTATCTAAGGGTGACAAACCAAGTCCCTTGCAAAGTAATAAAAAAAAAGAAAAACTAACATTCCATGAGGTAACTTTTAACTCTCTTAAAAAAATGACAACCTCTTATGAACAGCCTTCTCAGGAAATCCTGCATAAGAAACAAATACCACCAACCTCAAGCCCACTAGAAGCACAGCCAGTTCTTTTGACAAATAAAGATCTGTGTAGAGTGAATGGTTCTTTGGTACAATCAATATCACCAGAAAAGAAAAAACTGAAATTCAAAGCAGGTGGCTCCAAAGTAAAATATTTGGAAAAAAGAAAAAGAACATTAGACCAAGGGGACATATTGAATATGGAAATAAAGAAGAAGAAATATGATAAACAACAGCAGAATAAAAACACAAGAGGTATGCTTAAGTTATGTAATACTTTGTCAAACCCAAATGAAAGAGCCAGTGTTAAAGAGAAAACAGTATCAAATACTAAGCCCTCAGATTTGAAGGGTAAAGTGCCTAAGTTTAAAAGAATTATAACACTACAGGAATACTTACAAAGGCAAAAGCATAAAGAAGTGATCGCAAATAAAATGCTTAAGAAAATCTGTGTGGAAAATGGACCATGTGATTCCAAACACATGAGGTCCAGTAAAAATTCTGCACAAGTAGAGAGTTGTAGAAAATCAAATGAGAGACAATGCAGCAGTGTAGAGACCTCTAAAGAACTGTTAAATATTTCTACATGCTGTGATAAAAACATTAACATCCACCATTCCGAGGAGTCTAACACATATGGCATTTCAAGGGATGTTAAAGGGAAAGTTAATGAGAAGCAGCCTGACAAAACATGGATTGATAAAACCAAATTAAAAAAAAAAATTACCAATACAATGAACAAAGTGGAGTCTAGCCAAATGCTTCCCAGAGCAAAGGAACAAAAGAAACTATATCTGAATAGAGTTGGGTTTAAATGTACAGAACAGGAAAGCATTTGTCTTACCACATTGGACAATACACCCCAGAAGCTTAATAAAGACAAAGAGAAGAGTCAGGGAAATAAACCTAAGACCCTTTCTCCTGTGAAAGATGCCACCGAAGAACCTAACATGCTGAAGTTTAAATTATGTCCAGATGTACTATTAAAGAATACAAACTCTGTTGACGAACAAAATAGTCGGAAGCCTCATCCTAAGAAAGAGCAAGCTCCCGTGCAAGGTTGAGTATGATTTTCTTGATATGCACGGCATTGTGGAGAGATATGGGTCGAATAGCAGGCCAGCACCTCATGCTGTCCAGAGTCTGGGAACACAATTCTGTTATGCACTCACTCAGCAAATCACTGTTTTACTGGGCAAATAAATACATGTTTTAGATTTATTGCCCCCTTGTAAATTATAGTAAATTAGTAATGGCGAGTTATATAAGATTGTAAGGTGTGCCAAATACAGATAATTTATGTAGTACCAAGAGGCTATATTATGGGAAAACATACCTTGTGGTTAGAAAAGTGTCAAGTGTACATTTGTTGTAGGAGTCTTGATTTTGTTAGTTTTCCTTTTGGATTTATAATTTCAAAGCAACCAGATTTGTTCCAAATATTTGGAGATATGTAACGGTTGACAGTGAAGTCCTTTGTTCATATGGAAATGGGTCCATTTATTGTCATCTTTGAAATGGTTGATGATAGTGTCATCACCAAAGTTAAAATGGTAACATCGAGCCAACTCGTGAAGGACTATGGAACCAGCATTGTCTGTAGTACACTATGTCCCTAAAACAAGAATGGCAACAGGTGAGTATTAGATAATATTCTGTTACACTTCTCGATGCAGTGCAGGATCAAAGAAGAAAATGGATGAGTAGTTAATTGTGGTAGTAAGAGAATATTTAGGAGTGGTGGATGTTATTGATAAATTGTCCTGAGAAACTCAGATCAGAAACTAGAGGATTTTAGTGGGAAACGTCTACTGTGATTTTCTGACTCTGTTGGTATGCATAAAGCTATAGTGTAAATGGTGCATTTTCATGGAAGGTGGCGGGGGTATAGGATGATGTGGAGTACAAAATTCATTTTGTTAAAAAGGGGTGATTTCAGTAGGTCCTTTGGATCCTTAGAATCTGAGGCCATCAGTGTAACTGGAGCTATGGAGTTGGGTGGGGCAGTGGGAATGACTTTCTGTCTCGTGTCCTTACATGCTGGGAGATATGCTGGTTTTTCAGCCCAGCTACGGAAACATATAATTACATAGTATGAAGAAAAACTATAACAATTCAATTTTCAATTGAGGTATTCAAGAACTTCACAGAGAAATAGTTTTTCCAGGCCCATTTAAAAATGGATACAGTATATCTTAAAGCCTTCCAAGACGTATTTTAGATTTATGTGATTTTTCTTCAATATAGTACTAAAAAAGAGATGAATAGCAAAATCTAGAGATCTGAAAATGACTATTTAAATCATTTTAGGAATAAAAAGTTCAAAAGAAGACTGGTTAAAATGTGTAACCATGAAGAAGTTGCAGGAAGCCAGCCAAGAAATAGGTAAGATCATCATCTATTTAATTTTTAAAAAATTTACCAATTTGAGCCGGGCTCGGTGGCTTAGGCCTGTAATCCCAGTGGCTTGGGAGGCGGAGGCAGGAGGATCGCAAGTTCAGGACCGGGGCCAGTCTGCATAACTTAGCGAGACCCTGTCTCAAAAGAGTTAAAAAAAAAAAAATGGGCTGGGGGTGCAGCTCAGTGGTTGCAAGTGCAAGGCCCTGGGTTCAACTCCCAGTACTGGGGGGAAAAAAATTTACCAATTTGTCATATGTGACTTGGGTTGTGATAATATCACAAAGTACAATTTAAGTGGGTGTGAGGGTGCACACCTGTAATGCCAGCACTTGGGAGGCTGAGTCAGAAGGATCAATGTAAGTATGACTATCCATAGTGGCTCTGGAGAACACATCTCTGGGATAGAGTGAAACACACACCTAAAATGGTAAGAGTGGAAGAATGAATTATTGTTAGGTGCCATCAAAAATGAGACAAAAACAGGTATCACAAATTCCAGAATAACTATAAACAGTTAAGATAAATACGTCTAAATTTAGCAGCTGAGGTTGGAGGGTAGATGGGACGAGTTATAAAATCCTCAGGTCAATGTAAGGAAAAGAGGAGCAAGTGACATCTGGTATAAAACAAATTAGAACCTTAAGCATAATAGCCTTAGTGTGAAAGAAAACAAACAAGGAAATAGAGGAATTTAAAACAAATGAGTCAAAAGGCTCATACTTGGCCTGCCTAGGCAGAGAGGCAAAACAGGAATCTAGAAAGAATGACTAAAGCAGAAAGGAAAAGTACAGGTACATTGAAGAAGAAAAGGTGGCTCCTGAGATTAAGAGGAACCTTCAGGAACACTCAGAAGTAGGAAGAGCTAGGCCCATCAAAAAAGAGGCAGACGTGATACCAAAATGCTGTAAAGCAATAGGAAAGAACGGATGTCTGAGGATATTTGATGTGTGGCAAGACCAGAATATCAAAACTATCGTTTTCGTTCAGTGTTTGGGGCTGGTTTATGCGTGTATTCTTTGTATTGCTCCTTTAGACAGCTGTTCAAAAGAACACACTCATACAGAATGCAGATGTTTAGACAGTTTATTAACCAAGGCTAAAGGTAGGGTAGACCAGTCACGGGCAGTGACAAGAACAGTAGAAAACAGCCCCTAAAGGAAAGGACGTGTGATTCGTGTATGTACTTTATGATTCAATAAGTAAAGGCCCTAGTTTATCAAACTTTTGTATAACTCCTGCTCTGATGTTTTCCATTTTTCCTGATGTAATTTTTTTTATCGCACAGATGATTGTGTACTTTACCTTTCAGTTTTGATCGTGTATTCATTGTATTTAACATTGCATAACATTTCTGTTTTCTTAGATAATGCCAATTCAAGACTCTACAAGAGAAGCTTCAGCGCAGATGGCTTTGAAACACTGCAAAGCCCAGTGAAAGACTCAAAAGCTATGTTTCAAACCTACAAACAGATGTACCTGGAGAAGAGAAGCAGAAGCCTCGGGAGCAGCCCTGTAAAGTAATCACTAAGACAGGGTGGTTGTGGAACTGCTACCAGGAGATTTCTGACATTTCCTGTTCAGAATCTTTTACTGGAAATAACTCAGGATTGCCATAATTAAGATTTCTCAGCCAGAGAGTTCAGTTCCCACTTAGGTTATGTATTTTGTTGGTACTGCTTCATTAAAATGGCCTGACAGCTGTGTCCATTAGCAAAAACAAGAAATAGATGGGTGGGAAGCCAGATGTGGTGGCTCATACCTGTAATCCCAGCACTCAGGAGGGTTCAAGGCCAGCCTGGTCTACGTAGGGAGTTCCAGGCCTGCCTGAGGCCTGTCTCCAAAAAAATAAAGGATGGGTGGCATTTGTCTGGAAAGCCATAGGGTATTTCATCTTCCAAATTGTTGATCTATATTTACTGGTTTTTTAAGAAGAAGGCTTATACAGATCTTACTTTGAAGTCCATCCTGAGGGAGGATTGTTTATGAGTTGAGGACTTCTTTATTTAACTGGGACTGTAAATATATTTTTCTTTTTAAGCTACATTAGCAAAACTTATTTTTCAGAAATACCTACTGTGAATGTCAAAATATTCTTAAGTATTTTATACCTACTTGTAGAGTTTCTTCAGAAGTCTTGTTTTATACTTGTTAAACTGAACACAATTTTTGGAGAATGTCTTGACATTAATTTTCGTACTTGAAATAAACATTTATTTTTTAAAGAATTACATTTGAAATCTTCATGGTTCCATTTCCTTTTTGTTTTCTCATAAAAGGACATATTTTAGAAAGGTTTTTAAAAATTGAAATGCCAATTAAGTTGTTTATGGTAGACATTTTCAGATTGCATTCAGCTGAGGGAAAAATTTTTACCAGGTTCAGGAAATTTTGAGAAAACACAGAAGGCAAGATAGAACCATTTAAATAGTTCTAAGGTTTAATTATGACTACTTGTCGGTAGGTGCCATCAAGTCCTATCCAACTCATAGCAACCCTCATAGGGTTTTCAATGGCTAATTGTCTCGGGATTGCCTTGGGAGTGGATTGCCACATCCTTTTCCCACATGACTACTAGGAAAGTGTTATTTTTAGCAAATTTTTCAGTTATAGAGGTCAAGGACTGCAGCCATATTACCCTGTTGTCCAATCCTGTCTGATTTTGGAAGCAAAGCAGGGTCTGGCCTAATTAGTCGTTGGATGAGAGACCACCTGGGAACCCAGGTGCAGTAGACTTGGGAGAAGGACCCAGCAACCCATGCCCAAAACAATCAGCCATCTTAAACCTTATGAATAGCAGAGAAGCACTGACAATCATGCTGGGCATTGTGGAGTGTCCAGTAGTGTCTCATTCTGTTGTACTTAGGGTCGCTATATGAGTTGGAGCTGACTTGATGGCACCTAGTGACAAGGAGCCTGCAGCGGTAGCCCTGTGGCATCCGATCCCATCAGATCTCGGAAGCTAAGCAGGGTCGGGCCTGGTTAGTACCTGGATGGGAGACCGCCTGGGAACACCAGAAGCTGTAGGCTTGGGAGAAGGACCTAGCAACCCCCTCCCAAAAATCAATCTGCCATTGAAAACCCTATGAACAGCAGAGAAGCACTGACAATAGTGTTTCCCCTGTTGTACAGAGGGTTGCTATGAGTCAAATACTGACTCAACGGCACCTAACAACAACAACAGTGACAAGGAATCAAGGCCTTGGGCATGCTAGGCAAGTGCTCTGCCATTCATCTATACCCTAGCCCTATTTTTTGAAAATCTTAATGCCGTATACATAATTTTCATTTTATATACTCCATTAAAATGGAAGGCAGATCAAAGGATTTTAATACAAGGCAAAAAATTCTTTGTGGACTCAGCTTCCATATTGCCATCAACCTTTAGGAAACACCTACTTGGCAGTTCTCTTGCAGTATCAGAAAATTCATGGTTATCTAAATGGTACTATGTACAACATACATAGTTGGCTCTTCTATAGATGACCTAATGCAGCATACCATGCCCACAGACATAATACCCAAGCAGATATGAGAATATAGTTATCTTTATTAAGTTGGACATTAAGAGAGATGCAAAAAAGCAAAACACTTCCCATCTTCCTTCAGTCTTAATTCTTTGTTTGGTAAGTATTTTTTATATGGATGTTTTGTATATAACCATGTAATGGGTTTTTTTATTTTCAATTAACACATTAATTGTACATTTTGGGGTTCTTTGTGATATTTCACATGCATGCAATATTCACTAACCAAACAAAACCTCCCTGTATCCATCTTCTCCCTTCCCGATGTCTAACAATCACTTTTGTAAATTTACCTTGTTTCACATGAGCCTATGTGGTATTTGTCTTTCTGTGTCTAGCTTAATTCACTTAACATGTCCATTCCCGTCCAATATGTTGCAAATGGTAGGATTTCACTTTTTATGACTAGATGATATTACTCTGTGTGTATATACCACATTTATTTATTTATTTATTTATTTATTTTTTTGCGGTACTGGGGGTTGAACCCAGGGCCTCGCGCCTGCATGCTCTGCAAGTGCTGGACCACTGAGCTGCACCTCAGCCCATTTTTTTTTTTTTTACTTTTTGAGACAAGGTCTCGCTAAATTACGTAGACTGCCTCTGGTCTCGAACTTGCGATCCTCCCGCCTCCGCCTGAGGCCGCTGGGATTATAGGCGTGCGCCACCACGCCCGGCCATATACCACATTTTCTTTATCCACTCCTCTGTTGATGGGAATGAAGTCTTATTCCATATCTTAGCTGTTGTGAAGAGTGCTAGAATAAACAAGGGCATGCGGGTATCTTTTTGGGCTGATTTTATCTCATTTGGATGTATACCGAGAATTAGGATAGCTAGATCATATGGTAGATCTATTTTTAGTTTTTGAGAAATATCCATACTATTCTTTATAATGGTTGTACTAATTTATATTTCCACTAGCAGTGCATAACACTTCCTTTGTTGTCTCCTCAACAGCATTTGTTGTTTGTTTAATGATAGCAGTTCTATCTGCTGTGAGATGATACGTCATTGTAGTTTTGATTTGCATTTCCCTCATGGCTAACGATCTAAAGCAGTTTTCTTGTAATACTGATTGGCCATTTGTATTTCTTTTGAGAAACATCTGTTCAGATTATTTGCCCATTTTGAAGTTGGATTATTCATTTTTCTGCTGTTTTTAAAGTTTGAGTTCTTTATATAACTGGATATTAACCCTTTGTCAAATGAATAGTTTGCAGATATTCCCATTTCATTATTTGTCTCTCCACTATGTTAATTATTTCCTTTGTTGTGCAGGAGACTTTTAGTTTGATGTACTCCCATTTGTCAATTTTCGTTTTTGTTTCCTGTGCTTTTAGAGTCTTCTTCAGAAAAATCATTGCCCGCCCTGATGTCTTGAAGTGTTTTCCCTCTTTTATTCCCTTGTTTGGGTTTACATTTCCCTATGTTGGAGTTTACACTTGGGTTTGCACTTACACTTTACTATATGGGTGATATAGAAGCCTCAAAATGAGTAAAACAAGCTTTTCCTCAGGAAACTGCAGTCTAGAAGATGAGAAAAAGGAAGTGGCCAGGTGTTGATTTATATTAGAGGCACAAAATGCTATGGGAGATTTTACCCGTTGTTTTGCAGTGCTGGGCTAGAATCCAGAATTTTGTGCCTATTTGACAAGAACTTTACCACTGGAGTACATTCCTAGCACTTGTACTTGATTATTGTACTGGGGGAGAAATAGGGGTCAAGTTTTAACCTGCATGTGGATATCCAGTTTTCCCAACATCATTTCTTGAAGAGGCTATACTTTTTACAATGTATGGTTTTGGCACCTTTATCTAGAATCAGTTGGCTGTGGGTATGTGTGTATTTGTGGTATTCTCCTCCATTGGTCTATGTGTCTTTATGTCATCAGCATGCTATTTTAGTTACTATGGCTCTGTAGCATGTCTTGAAATCAGGTATTGTGATGCCTTCTGCGTTTGTTTTGTTCACGGTTGCTTTGGATATTCAGGATTTTTTTTCCTAGACCTGAGGGAATGAACCCAGGATTTCATACCTGCTAGGCAAGTGCTACACCACTGAGCTGCACCCCCCCACTGCCCCTCGCTTTTTAAATTTTGAGACAGGGTCTTGCTAAATTGTACAAGCTGCCTCTGCCTCAAATTTGAGATCCTCTTTCCTCAGTCTTCCGAGTCACTGGGAATATAGGCATGCACCATGGTGCCTGGATTAAAAAGATTTTTAAAAGTCAATGGCCATTTAGAGAAAAATTGACTGCAGAAATAATAAATGAAGATTAATTTTTGAACAAAATAGAGTGCAAGATCTGGTGACACTGATTAGTATGTTTTATATCCCTTGTTTCTTGGGATTTAATTTGCGCATATATATACTATATGTATACATGAGATGAAGCTTGGTAGAAATGGTGGTGATACAGAAGCCTCAAAGATGAGTAAAACAAGCTCTTAGGAAGCTGCAGTCTAGAAGATGAGAAAAAGGAAATGGCCAAGTGTTGATTTATATTAGAGGCACAAAATGCTATGGAAGATTATATGACAGAAAGGAAAAACAGTGAATTACTTGAGAAGTTTTCTCACTGACTTTGCAGTATTTTATATTACCACAAGCCAGTGCCTTCTCCTGCCTCTGTACATCCACATGAAAGAGCTAAACTTACCAAATAATAACTTGACCTGAACTTTAAGAGGCAAGTCCAGTCTTGTTGAGCATAAATAATATTGCTTTATTACTATCTACCTGTCAAAAGGAAGACATTCAAGGTTGATCTTCCAACTGTAAATACTTAGGTGGAGCGTGGACAAGTACTTAGAGCTTACCACAGAACAGAGATTATGAAGTATAACTCAGGATTGCACCTGAAACTGTATACTTAAATGAAGACTAACATCCAAACACCTGTGGGGGCTTCAGGACTCAAAAGGCCTGAGAAATAATGAAGGGTGCTTGGGACTGAACATCAAATTCTTTTACTTTAAGACTGAGAAAGTGCTCCAATAAGGGGGTAAATTCACCTCATGAAAGCAGTGTTGGGGAAACTGAGAATGGTAAAAGGTGGTAGCATTTTGGTAGCTCTGTAATCCTAGAAAATATAAACTGGTGACCAAAAAGTAATCAACTATAACATAACTGTCTAATATAACTGTCTTTGCCTTTAGGCAAAGATGGCTATTGAGCCCTTAAAATGTGAGGTTGGGCCAGGCATAGTGGTGCACACCTATAATCCCAGCATTTGGGAGGTCGAGGCAGGAGGATCTTGAGTTCAAGGCCAGCAAGGCTCCATAGACCCTGTTTCAAAATGCCAAACTGAAAGTCCAAATTAAGATGAACTATAAGTATGTAATTCTTGAGGTTGGGGATTTAGCTCAGTGGTAGAGTGCTTGCCTCCCAAGTGCAAAGCCCTGGGTTCTGTCCTCAGCACCAGAAGAAAAAAAAGCGGGGGGGGGGGTGTATAAAACTCTTTGGACAGTTTTGGTGTGTTTTGGCAAGAGTCAATAGGACTTGATGGTAGTGAGACAGTTTAGCCTTCCAGATTATGGGATCAGTAAAGTCCCCTGGGGCAGGAGGGGGCTAGAAAATCAGATGAGCTTTCAAAGACTATGCTACAGGAAAATAGGAGACTGAAAAAACAAAGACACAGAAAGAACAAGATCATTAAGCAATCTGTTAGTTGAGCATGACATTAGAATCACAATCTCTCTTTGACACCTGACACACAAAGACACTTAAATGCCTTACTGTTCTTGTTAGGTGCCCTCAAGTTGGGTCTGACTCATAGCAACCCTGTGTACAGCAGATCAAAACACTCCCGGGATCTTATTTATGTTTAAGCTCATTGTTGTAGACACTGTGTCAAATCCATCTAGTGGAGGGTTTTCCTTCCTTTTGTTGACCCACCTCTCTCCCAAACACAGGGATTGGTCCCTCCTGACTACATATCCACAATATGTAAGACACAGTCTAGCCATCCTTGCTTCCAAGGAGCACTCTGGTTGCACTTCTAGGACAGATCTGTTCTTTTGGCAGTCCATGGTATATTCAATATTCATCTCCAGCACCATAATTCAAAAGCACCAATTCTCCTGTCTCCCTTGCTCAATGTCCAGCTTTCACAACCATACAATGCAACTGAAAATACCATGGCATGAGTTTGGCGCTGTCCTAAAATGACATTAGGGACATTGCCCAGATGGTAAGAGGTACATGTCCATAGAGTAGCCCTAGAAAACATAGTGACCTTTACTTTATTAGTGTGGCCTACAGCAAACCACCCTGGCATCTGATCCCATCAAATCTCAGAAGCTAAGCAGGGTCAGGTGTGGTTAGTACTGAGATGGCCTAGGAACAACGGGTGTTGTAGGCTTGGGAGAAGGACCTGGCAGCCTAATCCCAAAAAAACAATCACCCATTGAAAACCCTATGAATAGCAGAGAAGCACTGACAATCGTGCCTGTCATTGCACAGTGTTGTCCATAGGGTTGCTGTGAGTTGGACCCAATTTGAAGGCACCTAACAACAACCACCTTATTAATCCATGTAGTAAAATCCACCTTATTAATCCATGTAGTAAAAATCACACCCAGAGGTAGAGACAGCATGATGACTCATGCCTTGTATGAAGGAGAATGCAGGCATGACTGGAACTCCTTCTCAATGTTAGTGGGGAGATATGGGAAGTGGATCCCGGGAAGGGAGTGCAGGTCAGGAACATGGATCCAGAGGCTGAAGCCTGCAGGTCATTCCCCAGCAGCAATTACCTCCCCCTCCCCAGTAGCAGATACCTCAGTTTGTCTGTTTCCCCATGTAAAAGAAATTATAGAACAAGTTTATTAAAGTTAAGCATATAGACATGGATTATAAAGGCAGTCCCCATTCAACACATGAAGGCAGGCAGTAAGGGCTACTGCTGCCCTCAGTTAAGGTAGGGTGTGATGTTTATAGTGGGGTTTGAGCCTTCAGGGGAAGGAGAGAAATGTTCTACCCCTGTGGGCTGTGATTGGAATGGGTTAATTGATTCCCAGTGTCTTAAAATGATTGGGTTAGAGGTGGGCATTTCAAAGATTTAGAAATCCAGGCAGCTACTGGTCTTAATGAGGGAGCAAAACTCACTAACAAGGTTCTTTTCAACTGCTGGAGGTGTAGGTCTCCCACAGTGTTATCATCCTTCCTGGATGAATGTAGAAATGAAGAGTGATTTTAATTCTCTGTTTCCTTTTAGGAAGTATGCTGTTTGTAAGGGTATCATCAATCAGGGAAGCACCAACCACCAGACCAAGGCCTTTGTCCCATGGGTGGCTTACACTGATACTCATATTACAGGTGGCTGGGAAGCACATGGCTAGAATGGGAGGTGGCTGCCTGCAAAGTCCTCTGTTCCCTTCCTTCCTGCCTATTACCCTCTAACACTCTACATGTGACCCTATCAAAGGGACCAGATCCCTGACTAACTCAGACATAAAAGCTACACAAGCAGCTGGGCATGGTGGTGCATGCCCATCATCCCAGCATTCTCAAAGGCTGAGGTGGGAGTATTTCAAGTTGGAAGCCATCCTGGGCTACATAATGCAAGACCATTAAAAAATAATAATAATAAAAAAGCTATGCATGTACTTTGAGCCAGTTTTGTACTTTCTTTTCTGACCAGCATAACCAGAGCTAAGAAAAGAAAGTTATATACACATAGTAAATCCAAAATACACATTTTTAATATCTCTAAAAATCAATAACTTGAAATATGTGTCTCCATTTATTGTGCTCCTCCCTGCCCACTCCTTTCCCCTAAAAATGCTGGATCAGTTGGATGTCATAGTATATACTCATAATCCCAGCATGTGGGAGACAGAAGGATTGAAGTGAGTTCAAGGACAGCCTGGGATATACAGAGAGACCCTGTCTGAAGATAAAACATAAATAAATGATTGGGGGTGCAGCCCAGTGATACAGATGGAGGCTCTTTCAGTTTGTGGTATCTAATATCAGTGATGTAAAGAATCTATTCCTATTGAATGTATTCTACAATGAGCCCTTACTCATAGGAATAAATCTAAGACACAATGGAAGGAATTAAGCAATAAACCAATTATATTTTTTAAAAAGAGACAACTTTTAGTCAAATAAAAACAATGCAGTCTGAAACAAAACAAAACCCGATATCAAGAGGGAAAGAAATCCTGACAAATTTTTGCTTTTTTTTTTTTTTTTTTTAATACTGGAGGATTGAACCCAGGGTCTGACGCATGCTAGGCAAGTGCTCTACCACTGAGCTGCACCCCAAGCCCATTTTTTTATTTTTATTTTTTGTTTTGAGACAGAGTCTCACCAAATTAGCAGATGGCTCCTGGCCTCAAACTCAGGATTCTCCTGCCTCAGCCTCCTGAGTTGCTGGGATTACAGGTTTACAGGCATACTTCACAGTGTCCAGCTCTCTGGTAGAGCATTTACCTCACATGAGAGAGGCCCTGGTGTTAGACAGCAGACGAAAATATGAATTTATGACGTTACCTCATGCTTACAGGCTATGTGAGAAAAAAGAAAGTCATCTTAATAGTGCTTTGCCAGAGGGGGGAAAAAATGGCTTTGCTTTCATTTTGATCAACTTTGATATGCAATGTAAACACAGTGGTGGGGAAAAAGACCTGTTACCTCTGCCTTCCTTCCCCTAATCTTTTCACAACCCATCCCTTTTCACAAGGAATTCTAGATTCCAATGAGAGGAGTCAGTAACACCTCTCCCACCCCTGAGCTAACATAAATTGACTTGCAAAAGTACTGTGTTTGTTTGAAATGGAAAAATACAAGCATCAGGAAGTTCAGCTTCTTGACTTTCTAAGAAAAAGAGGAAGCCTGTCACCATGGCGCATGCCTGTGATCCCAACAACTCTGGAGGCTGAGGCAGGAAGATTGCAAGTTCCAGGCCAGAGGCAGCTGTGCAACTTAGCAAGACCCTGACTCAAAATAAAAATGAATAAATAAAAAGAGAAGGACTGGGAGTGCAGTTCAGTGGTAGAGCACCTTGTGTTCGAACCCCCAGTATAAAATATATGTATATACATACATACATACATATATATATATATATATATATATATATATATATATATTCCTACCAAGAAACTTTCAAAGAAAAAGAAAAAGGCCAGAGACTGACCCTGAGAACTAGGGTTCTGCCCAGGTGAAAATGAACGGAGATTTTCCCATCCATTGACCCATTAAGAGCCCTCAAAAAATCTACCCCATTCTCCAGCCTGGACATTAGTAAATCTATCTCCTTCCAACTAGCTCTGACTTCTGGTTTTTGAGTAAAAAAATGAGAAGTATTAGAACCTACACATTCTGGTAACAGGGTTTCATCAAACAAAACAAAAAACAAAACCATAAGCTAGACTGATTAGCTGGCTGCCCATGGCACATGCCTGTGATCCCAGCACTTAGGCTAAGGCAGAAGCACCATAAGTTTGAGGTCAACACGGGCTATACAACAAGTTCTGGGCCAGCCTCAGCTACAGAGTGAGAGACTCTGTCTCAAAAAAATAATAATAAATAAATAATAAAGTAATAATAAGTAAATTTAAAACAATTAAAATGGGGCTAAGAGTGTCTTGCATAGACAAGGGCCTGGGTTCAATCCCCAGCACTGAAAAAAACAGCAAAAATGTCCATAAAACTAGACTGATGAAGAAGGATTTCACTGTTCAATGAAAATAGTATAAAGTATAGCCCAAATGAGTCTTGAGGGCAGAATTAAAACATACAAGCAAGTAGCTAGTTCAGTGTTCTGTAATAATGTGAGAGCAGGCCTAAGGTCACTTTAAAATCCCACTGGTTCCTAGCCAGGTGAGGTGGCACACCCCTGTAATCCCAGCAGCTTGGAAGTGGAGGCAGGAGTATCACAAATTCGAGACCAGAGGCAGTCTGCGTCATTTAGAGAGACCCTGTCTCAAAAAAGTAAAAACTTGGCTGAGGGTGAAGCTCGGTGGTCCAGTACTTGCAGAGCATGCAAGTGCAAGGCCCTGGGTTCAACCCCCAGTACCGGGGGAAAAAAAAAAATCACTCTGGTTCCTCGAAAACCAGTCCTCAATGAAAGCTGACAAGGGCAGCTGTGTCACGAGATGACTGTGCCTGCCAAAGAGCTGGATTAAGAAAAATGTGATGTCACAAATTAACCTTGTAAAAGGTCGCTAGATAACTTTACAAAAGGTCAAATTTGGAGAATTCCTTTAAAGGGCTGAGCTCTGGAAAATGGAAACTTACATTGTACTCCTGCACTCCTTAAATTGCCCTATAAAAATACTGACCTGCCCAGACCAACTGTTCCCTCTAAGTCCACTCCCAGGGCTAAAAGCAGCCTGCTGATCAGCCTATTAAATGCTTCCTTCTGTTCCCAATCCATTTGTGTCTTGGAGTATTTTTCTGGAGTTGAGCGAGCCACTGGGTACAACAATACTTACTCCTTCTGCTTTGCTGATTTTCCTTCAGTCCAACAGATAGGACTTTGTAGGGATCTAGCTTGACATGAGTACAGCCATCTTAATTATAACTGCATCTTTCCTGCCAGGTGACCCACACATTCCAGACCCTGTAGCATAAACAAAGTCATTAAGACAGCTAAGCTTTTGTGCTGCCCGCTGATTGTTTCTTTGCTGACATTGGCATATTAATAGTTTTTGAGAAAGCTCAGGGTGGCTGTGGGCCACCCAGCTCTAAGCACAGAAACCGGTTTCTCCTACCTTAGAGTTTGGGGATCTTCCTGTCTTGCTGACGCCCAAGACATTTTCTGTCCCTACTTTCCTAACAAGTTCCATTTTGTGCCTCCTGATTTGCTGTGATTACAGGTGCTTGGCTCCTTCTGACACCCAACTGTGTTTGTCAAGAAGGCACTTCCTGCTGCAGGAAGTTTAACAGTCATCTTTGGTTGAGTGAGTACGTTTCTCTGAGCTTATGGGAAGTAGACAAAATTTTGAAAACAAATCATTTATATAGTTTTCACAATTCCTAGGCAAATAAAATTACTTGTCAGTTGAGAATTAACAGTCTAGTCTTTACAGCCTACTTTCATTCTTTTCCAACTGATCACTTGCCTAAGTCAGTTTTAAATGGCAATTTATTTTTATTTTTATTTATTTTTTGTGCAGGGGATCATGCTAGGCAAACCACTCTACCACTAAGCTACACCTTTAGCCCCTATACTTACTTTTTATATTGACAGTATGCTAATAATTATATGACAAAATAAAAATCTGACATCTAAGAATATTAAGAAGCGGTGGTAGAGCACATGATTAGCATGTGCAGTCCCTGGGTTAGATCTTCAGCACCAAGACCAAAACAAAACCAGAAACATTTGTGGTTCTCTTCCCGAGAATATTTTCCCCTCTTCCCTTCTTGTAACCTCTGCTCTGTCCTCTAATCCCCTTCCTTTATATTTCTCCTTCAGTAGCACTTCCCAGGGCTTGCCCAAAGGTGGGAGGTCCTCCTTCCCCAGTGTCCTTGGTGAGTTGCCTTTTCCTCCAGGGCACAGCCCCCCCCCCCCCCCCACACACACACAACTCTTGGAGTGTAATTATTCAAAGACTTCCATGTTCTCTTTCTCATTGGGCCCTGAGTCTCTGAGCCCATTGTTCTTGCGCAGCACAGTGCCTGCCTCACCAAAGGCACCCCTTAGATATTTGTGGAGCAGATGAATGAATTTGCAAAATTCACCATTTATCTGACACTTTATTTTTCATAATTGTCCCCTTAATGTAGGGCAGTAGTTGAATAACTTATTCTTTTTCCATGCTGGACCTCATGGGCAAATTTTCAGACAAATGTTTAGAAGGCTCAGCTACAACCTGATTTAGACAGAATGACTTAGAACAGTCCCACTCTCCTAAACTTTTGATGCACGATCAAATTCTAAAAGTTCTTTGGGCCAAAGAACCATCAGTGGCTTCTTTCTTCCTTGCCTTATCACCTTGTTTGAGCTGCTCCCGTAACTGATATCCTCCCGTGTTGCAAGCCTGCATGTGATAGAGAGGGCTGCTGGGTCCCTTAGGATCTCTTTGTAACTTCCCAAAGTAGAGAGGTTTATCAGTCTCACTCTGTGGGTCCCGGACTCCCCGTAGTAGACTCAGATTGGAAACCAGCTGCTGTGGCTTCTGCAACTCTGAAGGTTTAAGTTTTCTTCCTTCAATTTCTTCAAGCATGAGAAAAAAAAAAAAAAAAGAGGTTGATGGCAGAATTTTTAAAGTTTGTTTGATGGGGCTAGGCTAGGGTGTTGTTGTTGTTAGGTGCCGTCGAGTCGGTATCCCACTCATAGCGACCCTCATGGGATTTTCAATGGCTGTTTCGGGATTGCCTTGGAAGTGGATTGCCAGGCCCTTCTCCCATTTTTGCGGTGCTGGAAATTGAACTCTGGACCTCAGAGACTGCAGCGCAGCGCTCTACCAACTGAGCTAAATCCCAGCCCCCTGTCAATTCATGTCTGACTCATAGTGACCCTTATAGGGTTTTCAACGGCTGACTGTTTGGGATTAGCTCCGGAGTGGGTTGCCACGTCCTTCTCCTTTTTTTTTTTTTTTTTTTTTTTTTTTTTTTGTGGTGCTGGGAATCAAACTCGGGACCTCAGAGACTGCAGAGCGGCGCTCTACCAACTGAGCTAAATCCCAGCCCCTAGGCTAGGGTGTAGTGCAGTTGTAAAAAGTGTGCTGAGCATGCTCAAGGCCCTAGGTGTCATCCCCAGCACGAATAAATAAAATAAATAAACAAACAAAAACTTCCATTTGATCATCTATTTCTAGGGGGATTAGGCCTGTAGAAGATTGTTGTTGTCTTTGCTAGGTGCCATCGAATTAGATCTGACTCATGGTGACCCTCATCCAGTTTTCAATGGTTGATTGTTTCGGGTTTGCTTCAGGAGTGGATTGCCATGTCCTCCTGTTTTTGTGGAGCTGGGGATCAAACTGGGTCCTCAGAGAGTGCAGGGCAGGACTCTACTAACTGAGCTAAACCCCAGCCCATAGAAGATTGGGAAATTTGAAAAGAAAATTTTAAAATTACCCCAAATCCCACTAACTACATGTAATAATGATTAATACCTGGCTCTATTTCAAATAGTTTGTGTCTATCCAGAGCCCTAATATTCCAATTTTGGGTTTAATAGATATTTATTTAAGTCTTCTTCACTCCAGATGAATTGACTTTTTGCAGCTCCTTAAATGTTCTAAGCATAATCTACCCCAGGACCTTTGCACATAATTATTCTCTCTCTGGAACAATATCTCCTTAGAAAGCTATATGGGGTACTTTCTCCTTTTATACAGGCATTCAAATGTCACTTTTTAGAGGTACCTTCTCTAGCCACCTTTTATCCAAACTACACCTTCATTCTTGATATTGATTTATTTTCTTCAGGGTCCTCCACTCTCACAAACAAACCTCCATTATATAATATGTCTATTAGCTAATTATTTCTCTCCTACTAGAATTTAAATCTATGAAAGCAGGAACTTTACTGTGTTCCCTAGAACCTATTTTTATTTATTCAACAAAAATGTAAGACACTGCCTTAAATGCTTTACAAATAGGAATTCATTTTCATCCTCTGAAATAGAGATTACTATCATTTTCCTTTTACAAATGAAGAAAATGAGGCACAGAGAAAAAATTAAAGTATATTGTTCAGAGTCACACAGCTGGTAAATGGCAAAGCTGAGATTTGCACTCAAGAAGAATGATTCCAGATTCTATTCTTTTGATCATATTCTATAATATGTAGACAAGTGCCTGGCACTTTGTAGGTGCTCAATAAATGCTACTTGGATTAAACAGTATTTTTATATAATTTGTCTTTGACTAACTTTCTAGCTAGTGTTTGACTAAAAGGAAAATGCTGTGTGTTTTAATTTTCTACCCTAGTCCCTAACAAAAGATCTGAGAATTAGCTGGTAAGCCTGATAGGCAGGTTACCTTAGGCATTAACAGGTCATATGGAGGAAAAGGGGATTGAAATTGCCTCCTCCAGTTTGGCCCTGATGGATGAAGCCACAAGCATCTCTAGGGACATTTTCTTATGGACCCCACATTCTAATCCAAGCCATTGATCCATTTACAAAACAAAGACCTGAGGCTCACATCGCACTGGCTGCCTAGAGCTGATGTCACACTAGGTGTGTCCTAATTTGAATAAAATTATGGGAAATACATGCCTGTTTCCTTGTTCCTTCTTTCTTTTCTTCTTTCCTCTCCACTTCTTGCCCTTTGCTCTTCTCTTTGTCACATAAGAAAACTGCACTATTTGCTGCTTTTGCTGAAGGCTTGAGGCAAGCAGGAACTGATATGGGACAGAGGGCTTGAAAACAGGAACACAGTTGGGGGGGGGCCAAAAACACCTGACCAATCATGTACCCTTTGCTTTGTTTGCCTGACACAAAAACAAGTTTAATGGTGTGGTTAGAACAATGAGACCTCAGAACCTGCACTGACAGCAAAGTTTTCCTGGGGGTCTGGATGTTTATCACAAGAATGCTTACATGCTGGTAGTAAAAATACCTTAGATAAGATTAAAGGAGCCTGCTCTGAAGAGGCTTTACACAGTCTTTACTGTGTTACTAATAACAGAAATGCCTATATTAACTTGAATCTACTACAGTAAAGCAGCTTTGTGCATTAAAGCATTTTGCTCACTGATTTTCTCAGTCTTCATTCACTCTCGGTGAAGGAACAACACTCTTTTATCTCTACAACCACATGCATACTTCTCCCCTCTCATGGTCCCACCATTTCCGTCTATCAGGTACCATTCATTAGAAGCCTGCTGAAGTGCTTAACTCTGTGTGTTTTATTTGTTGTACGTAAGGACACTATGAGTCGAACTGAGAGGGCACCTAACAACTACAACTCTAATGTTACCTTTCCCTGGGAAATAGAAATATCATTATGCAGATTCACCCAGGGAAACCAGTTTACTCCAAGTTCCTTTCTAGATGTACCTAAACTTCTCCAGATGCTTCAGTCTTCTCTGTAATCATTTTTAAATACTATACTATCTTTATGCTGGGATTTAGGTCAGTTGGTAGAGCACTGCTCTGCAGTCTCTGAGGTCCCGAGTTCGATTCCCAGCACCGCAAAAATGGGAGAAAGATGTGGCAACCCACTCCCAAGGCAATCCCAAAACAATCAGCCATTGAACCCTATAACAGTCGATATGAGTCAGACACTACTCAACAGCACCTAACAACAACAACATTCTATCTTTTAATAAACCTTATCTAAGATTAAAAATTTTTAAAAAGCCAGGTGCAATGGCACACATCTGTAATCCCAGCAACTTGGGAAACCAAGGTAGGAGAATCATGACCTCAAAGGCCAGAGACAGCCTGCATAATTTAGCAAGATCCTGTCTCAAAATATAAAGCAAAAAATGGGCTAGGGGTATGATTTAGTCATTGAGTGATTGCAAAATCCATGCATGAGGCCCTACTTTCAACTCCCCATTTGTGAGAGCAGGCCTAAGGTCACTTTAAAATCACTCTGGTTCCTCAAAAACCAGCCCTCAACGAAAGCTGATAAAAGCAGCTGTGTCATAAAATGGCTGTGCCTGCCAAAGAGCTAGATTAAGAAAAATGTGGTGTCCCAAGATAACCTTGTAAAAGGTCAAATTCAGGGAATTCCTGTAAAGGGCTGAGCTTTGGAAGATGGAAACTTACATTGTATTCCTGCACCCCTTAAACTATCCTTTATAGACACTGATAGGCCCAGACCAACTGCTGTTCCCTAAAAGTTCACTCCTGGAGCTAAGGGCAGCAGGCTGGTCAGTCTATTAAATCTTCCTTCTGCTCCCGATCCATTTGTGTCTTGGAGTATTTTTCTGGGGTCAAGCCGCTGGGTACAACACAGTACCACACACACACAAAAATAAATAAATAAATAAATAAATAATAAAAAATAAAAAACTGAAGATAAAGAAAGTTAAACATTATCTATATTCTCTACTGTAACCTCTGTGTCAGGTATAAATTCATTTATATGCCAGATACAAGAACCAGGGTTAGCCGGGCGTGGTAGCGCACATCTATAATCCCAGTGGCTCGGGAGGCAAAGGCAGGAGGATTGCAAGTTCGAGACCAGAGGCAGTCTGCGGAATTTAGAGAGACCCTGTCTCAAAAAGTAAAAAACTGGGTTGGGGATGTAGCTCAGTGGTCCAGCACTTATAGAGCATGCAGGTGTGAGGCCCTGGGTTCAACCCTCAGTACCACAAAAAAAAAAAAAAAAAAGAACCAGGATTATATTGTCAAATTCCTAGACCTGTGCTCCAGACCTACCCACACTCCTTGCAAATTTCCAGTAACAGGAAGATTGTTGGGAGCCATAGGCCCGACATGAGTTAAAAGGCAATGCCTGCATAAATGGCTACGTGACAGACGTGACCATAGCAGGAAGCTCTGCTCCCTGTGGAATGAGGAAACAGCACATCAGAGGCTCTGTTGAACTTTGTTCCTTGATTGTCTCTTTGGGATTAATCTGTTGCTGGGGGCTAACTAAACTGATTGTAAACTTTATGACTGTTACAAAGTCCATTGTACTGCAGTTACCTTTGTGAGCTGTCTTTTGTATCTCCTTGAGTTACTATATAAACATGAGTATAGAGAATAAAGTTTTGCTCAAGACCATTAGTCTTGGCCTCTTCGTCTCCTTCATCCTCTGCTCTCCCCTTCACCCAGCTGGACCGCGGCAGAAGATGAAAAGAAAAAACAAACACAGCCTCTCCTACTATATGCTTGCACAACACGGCACTTCTGTGACCAAATATGGGTTTTCCCCAACACACACCAAGCAGGTCTGTAGCAGATTCCAGCTGGGAGACCTTGAACTCAATTCAATTCATTTGTTCCATTTTGTTTTGTTTTTGTTTTTGTTTTTTGAGACAGGGTCTCACTCTGTAGCACAAGCTGTCCTGGAACTTAATATGTAGCCCAAACTGTCCTCAACTCATGATCCTCCTGCCTCAGCCTCCCAAATACTGGGATTATAGGTATGCTGGGATTATAGGCAGGCTCCACCATGCTCAGCTCAACTCAGCTCAATTATGGCACGGCCTATCTGGAGATGGCAATAGGAGTTCATGAATTTCACGCAGGTGTAGGGAAATGGGACCTGGAAATCAGGAAGCACTGGGGCAAGGTAGTCACCAAGTAACTGATTAGGACACTAGGTTTCAGTCAGATCACAGGAGTTTCATTCCCCTAAGTCTCATTCATCAGAGAAAGCAGGTAGTGACCTGCGCAACAGTCACCAGATCAATTAATCTGTATGTAGAAGCAATGGAATACGCTCCCACCACCTCAAGAATTTATCGCTGAAAACAGTATAAAAACTCCTAGACAATGGCCCCACTATAACTACCCAGTTGGGACACCCTCTGTCCATATGCAGGCTCTCTCTATCCTCTCAATAAAATCTTCCTTGCTCTTGCTTGCCTTTGCTATCTGTGCATTTATTCCTGGGTCCATGGACTCAGGGGCTGGGTGCCTAGTAGCTGATGAGAAACTCTGGTCTCAAAAGCAGCTGAGCTCACAGAGTAAGGGGCAGTTCTCAAGACACATCCCTTGTCCAAGGCCACTCAAAGGGCTCCATTACAGGCCCCTGCATGTTGGTCCAACAGCATTAAAGGGGCATTTATTACCTTGTTTCTACCTGAGGATTAATCGGTCAGGTGATTGTTGCCCATGACATCATCTATTTTTCTTTTTGAAGAATGAGGCTTAAAGAAATGAAATTCATGTGGCTTAGCTGAAACTCTTGTGGTGTAACCAACCTCTTTGTAACTATTTCACCTCAGTAGCTTTCTATTTCCAGGCCCTACTCCCGGATTCTGCCTCAGATTTTTAACTACTTTCACAAGCTTCTGAACTTCCTGATAGATTGGGGTTCTAGAGATTGGTGATCTCACAACCCCCTCCTTGGGTTTGACTAACTTGCTAAGGTGGTTCACAGAACTTAGGGGAACATGTTTACTGGTCGATTATAAAGGATATTACAAAGGACATTGATGAATTGATGCAAAGGGCAAGGCTTGGACCTTCTAAGCCACCATCCTGGAACCTCCATGTGTTCAACTATGGGGAAGTTCCAAGAACTCTCTCCTTTAGGGTTTATGCAAACTTCACTATACAGGCATGATTGATTAAACCATTGGTTACTGGTGATTCACTTAACCTAGTGGGGGCTTATTCCCTCCCAGGAGCTTGTGAAGGGTGGCTGAAACCCCAAGCCACTAATCCTGCCCTAGTGTTCTGGTGACCAGTCTCATCCTGAAGCCACCTATGGCTGCCATCCCTCAGTCCCATTAGTGTACACAAAACCCCACATCATTTGGAATATTCCACAGCAGGTCAGGAGCAAGTCACTGTTTTCTCACTTTACATCATGATGTATTGAGTTCTGCTAAAGCTGGGAATCAGCCCAATGTGAGGGGTGAACTCTTTCTAGTGAATGAATCAAATGCAGATTTGGAAAAAATATATATGTGTGTGTGTGTGTGTGTGTGTGTGTGTGTGTGTGTGTGTGTGTGTATGCATATATATATGTGTGGGGCACGCGCCTCCCGGTCCGGCCTGGAGGTTCGGACGGGCTGCGCCGCCGCGCACACAGATACTAAACACAATTCACTCGGGACCCTCAGGTGAGGGGCGCAGACTCCAGCGGCCCTCAGGACCCCGGAGGAGACGGGAGAAAGGAAAAGCCTCAGGCACTTTTGCCTTCCAGGGGCAAACACCTGTGCTGGTCGTCTCGGTGGTCAGGAGGAGACAGCTGTTGCTTCCTCGGTGATTAGACGGAGAGCAGGTTCTTTTCCTTGTTGAGGATTGCAATGGGAGAGCGTTTTTTCCTCATCAAAGGTTCGGGGGAGAGCAGCGGGAGAGGCGCTTCCTCATCTGTGGTCCGGGCAGGAACAGGCGAGAAGGCGCAGAAAGGGATACCAGAAAGGCCGTGCCAAAAAAGAGATCAAGCTGCAGCAGCGCAGCTCTTTATATAGTTCGCCCACGGAATGGCCTGAGCCAATCAGCTTTCAGCCCAGTTGTCCAATCAGGAAGGGTTTTGTACAAACATGCAACCAAGTAGATTTCTAATTTACAAACCAGACATTCAAACGCCATTTTCCCAGTTTGGAAGTTTTTACCAATTTCCTCCCAATTTTTCCCTACATATATGTATATATGTGTGTGTGTGTGTGTGTGTGTGTGTGTGTGTGTGTGTGTGTGCATATGTATATGTATATATATATATATATATATTTAAATTCTTCTCTCATGGCAATACCAAACTAGCAAGGCTCTAGTAAACAACAAAGGAAATAACAGAAAAGGTAAAAAGGCAACCTGTGGAATGGGAGAAAATATTTGCAAACTATAGATCTGGTAAAGGGTTAATATCCCAAATAGATAAGAAACTCACATACCTTGCTGGGGTTCAAAGAACAAAATACCCAATACGGTGTTTTGTTTTATTTTGTTTTGTTTTGTTTTGTTTCTTAAGCATGCTGAGTAATTTGACCCAAAGAAAATTAAAAAGAGAGAAAAAAGAGAGGAAAGGACAAAGGGAGAGAAGAAGGAAGACAGGGAGGAAGAAAAGAAAGAAGGAAAGAAGGAAGGAAGGAAGGAACGAACAATGGAGAAAAGAAAATTAAAAGGCTTAAGACTGTTTTTGGAGCCGAATGTGATGATGCATGCCTGTAATTCCAGCACTCGGGAGACTGAGGCAGGTAGATGGCAAGTTTGAGGCCAGCCTGTAAGACCCTGTCTGCAAAAGCCAAAAAAGGAAACGAACATTCTTGCTCCTCCCTCCAAGCCTGGAAGAGATCCTTTCTAGAATCCCTCATCTACATTAAGAGAAGACCACACAGTAAGAGCCCCTATGTGTCCATCAGCTTGTTGTGTTGTTGGTGTGTACATGTTGCTGTCATGCTGAAAATTTGACGCATGTATTTCAGATACTAGCAGGGCCAGCCATGGTGGACAGGTTTCAGCTGAGCTTCCAGACTAAGACAGACTAGGGAGAAGGACCCAGCAGTCCACTCCCAAAACAATTAGCCACTGGAAACCCTATAAATAACAGAGAAGCACTGTCAAATATAGTGCCAAAAAATGAGCCCCCAAGGCTGAAAGACATTCAAGAAACAATTGGGGAAGAGTTGCCTCCTCAAAGTAGTGTCAATCTTAATAACAATAATGGAGTACAGCTCCTATGACTTCCTTTTGCTGATGTGGCATGACTCAAAATGAGAAGAAACATAGTGGCTACAACAATGGGCTCAAACATAAAAAAGATCATGTGCATAGCACAGTTTTTGCTAGTGTTTCATTCTGTTGTACATAAGGTCGCTGTGAGTTGAATCTGACTCCATGGCACCCAACAACAATAAACAACACACAGCAACAGGGAATAACAGTGCCTTCTGTCCCCACCCTGAAAGTCCATTGTCTTTCTAAGAAATGAAGACTGAGGTATGTAACCACACCAGTTGAGACTGCCATTACAAGATAAGGTCTGTCCTTTGGGCTCATTCCAATTCCAAAGAGACTGTCTCAGAGAGCATACATTCCTCTACCAATCATGTATGAGGCCCCAAAGTGTTCAACTTTCCCTGTTTCCCTCCTCTATAGAAAAGGGGTGTGTATGTTTCTGGATAAAGCTAAGCGCATGGGCAGCTACACTCCTGTGATTCTCCTGCACATACATCAAGCCGCTATTTCTCCTTTTGCACATCAACAGGTTTTTATGAGTGTATGTTGCAGAAAAATTTAAATCAAAAATTAAAATGTTATAATGTTTGCTTAAAATGTAATTACTACAACTTAATGTGTGGGGCTCACGGCTCTGGTGTGGTTATGTCTCTGAGCCCAGATAGTGGAGCAGAAACCTCACATATAACCTCTTTTCCCTCTAAACAGGGAACCTGAGGGGACGGGGTGAGTGTGACAGAGTGAGAGACACCTCAGGAGGTCTCTTAAACACACAGCTCTTTATTGTACAGCACTTTAAAGTGTTTCACAGCTCTGAGGGTTAAGAGATACACAGCTCTAAGCACAGTAGCTTCTGCAGCTGCTCTTTGCTACGGTAGTCTGCTTGGGTCTGCCTCCGGCACTGGTCCAGTGGCTGCTCCTGTGTGGTGTTTGCTTCTCTCTTTGGTAGGCGTCCCCCGCTGTCTTCTCCTCTTGCAGCCTTCCACCTTCATCATGGTCGTGGTGGCAAGGCAAGAGCTGGTTCCAGAACAAGAGAGCAAGTGGAGAGCAAGCTCTCCTTTTATTCCTCTTGGGAACAATCAGAACTCTGGGCTTTATTTGGAAGTAAACAATTGTGAGCCTGATAATTGATAGGTGGGTAAGAGGCAGGAAGCAACCAATCATAAGCCTCCCTTTAGTGGCCAATAAGGTGATAGGATATGACCTAACAGAGAGTGAGGATCTAAAGTGGGGTGGGGGCCATTTTGGCCATGCAGTCTCAGACTGAGTGGACTCAAGCTGGGTGTGCCACAGTAAGTCACACAGGGGTCCTGAATGCACCTCAGGCCTCAATACAGGCCAAATAAGCCTCGAGCCATTTCTCTTCCTCTTTGTGCCCCACATTTATCCCTACATTAATATCCCTTGTTTAAAATGTATACATTCCATCCTGTAGATCATCTCCCATGTCCTTGCTTCTTATCCACCTGTCTCCACCCTATATTCTCCTTCCTGATTTCTTACAATTGATAAACAGAGTCTATTAAATGTTCTCTCCAACCTGTAACCCACTTCTCAGTTTCTTGTATCATGCAGATGTTACCTGCCTATTTCCATGGTAACAAGTTAACCCACTTACAGATGATCATGCAAGCTGTGCACATGTGGTTCCAACTGACAACCCCCACCTTATAAACTATATAACCCCAGGAAGACTGGGGTTTGGGGTCAGTCCTGAGAGGACTTGTTTCTGTGGGCTGACTTTGCTATAGCAATACATTTTACCCAACTCCTGAGTCTCTCCAAGTACTTTTGGTTTTCTCACACCACTTCATGTATGTATGAATGTATATATTTATTGCTGTACTTGGGGGTTGAACCCAAGGCCTACCACATACTTTTCAGGTACTCTACCACTGGGCTGTACCACCAGTCCATTTTTTAATTTTTTATATTGAGATAGGGTCTCCCTAAGTTAGGCAGGCTGCCTCTGGCCTTGAACCTGTTATCCTACTGTCTTGCAGGCCACTGGGATTATAGGCATGAGCCACCATGCCCTGCATATTAGTGGGTTTTTATGCCCATAGGGCACTGTGATGCACAGCCATGATCCTAGCAACTTGGAAGGCTGAGGCAGGAGGATCACAAGTTTGAGACCAGAGGCAGCCTGCATAACTTAGACCCTGAGCCAAAATAAAAAATAAAAAATAAATGGGCTAGGGGTTCAGTCCAGTGGTAGTGAAGTGGTGTGAGAAAACCAAAAGTACTTTGAGAGACTCGGGAGTTGGGTAAAACAAAATATCTATTGCTATAGCAAGGTCAGACCAAAGCAACGAGTCCTCTCAGGACTGACCCCGAACCCCAGTTCTCCTGGGGTTATATAGTTTACAGGGTGGGGGCTATTAGCTGAAACCACATGTGCACAGCCTCATGATCATCTGTAGGTGGGTTAAGCTAGTTACTATGGGAATAGGCAGGTAACATCTACATGATAGAAGAAATCGGGAAGTGGCCAACAGGGTGTAGAGTACACTCAATAGACTGAGTTTAGCAGTTGTAAGAAATCAGGAAGTGGCCAACAGGGTGGAGACAGGCAGATAAGAAGCAAGGAAACCAGAGCTGATTTACAGGATGGAATGTATAAGTTTTAAACAAGGAAGATTAAGTTCTAGTAATTACATTTTAAGCAAACATGACATCTTAACTTTTGATTTAAAAATTTTCTCCAACAGAACACCTGCAAAGTATGTGCAAGGCCCTGGGTTCAACCCCCAACAACCACCAAAAATTTTTTTAATGAAAAAAAAGAGGTTCTTATGGCTTTTCTTCTATTTAATCTTTGTTAATTTATTCCAGTAAATTTTCAGAAGATGAGGAAATTTCCTTTTGCCCCATTCCTGAGTAGAAAAATAAATAAAACCCAAAGCACACAACCACAAAACACACATACAAAAAGGGGGTGTGGGCAAAGGATTTGAATAGACATTTTTCTCAAGACTTACAGAGGTACATGGAAAGGTGGTCAATGTTACTAATCATCAGGTGCTGCAGTCCAGCTGCAGCCTAGATTAAATGTAGGGTGTCCCGAAGGCGGGTTGAGGAGTCGGCGATTGGGTAACAGCAGACAGAGCAGCTCGGAGGCAGAAATCTGTTCCGTTTATTTCCCAAATAGCTCAGCCTTATATACAGAAGCTAAAATTCACTAAACCATATGAAAGGTCTGAAAAAGGACAAAGGGAATTGGCAGCATTGATGGATTACAACAAGGTTTTGTTAATAATCATTTCATTAGTTATCATAAAAGCATTACGTGGTGATCAGAGTAAGAGATAACTTAGAGACAAATTGTGTTTACTTGGAATAAGATGACCTGAGCATTTGTGACTATGTTTATGTTCTATGTCTAAGTTATTGATTACTCTATTTTTAGTGGGAACTAGAGGCAATTTAACTATTATAAACTACTCAACTAGGGGTAGTTTAACTATTGTAAATCACTCTATTCTTATCTGGGAACTAGGGGCAGCTAAACTATAGTAAATGTGTCACCCTGTTAAGTTCACAATAAGAAAAATGGGTGTTCTATCTTATCAGATTGTTTTGCTTGTCGGGATGGGTGTTCTGACTTACCAGATTGTTTTACTTGCTGGCGGGCCGTTGGTATAGAAACTTTGGTTTGTGTTAACTCAAGGAGTTTAAGCTGTGGGAAGTCATTTAAGAATCCTTTTATTGTAAGTCTGCTAGAGAGGCTTTTTTAGCTCCCAATCTGAATGAACACTGCTCAGGGAGTCAGCAGATTATATATTTACACTTATTACTTGTTTTTCATTAGTAATTCCCAGAAAATTTACTACATGAAGGAAACAGTGTCCAATTTAAATTTAGGAAAAAGAAAAGGCAATATTCCAAGTCCCTTTCCATGAAGAGACCCTTTTTTGAGGTACTCTTCCCCTCTTGGTGGACTTTCCCATTAAAGGCTTTGAGGTACTTTTTCCCCTCTTGGTGGATTTTCCCTCTGATGCCTTTTAAGGGTAACCTTCCTCATGTGGGGACTCAGTCTACCCATCATGAGTGGAAACGGACCTGGCAATCAGGAAAACGCAAATCAAAACTACAAAGAGATATCCCCTTACACCTATTAGGATGGCTATTGTCCAAAAAGACAAGATATATTAAGTACTGGAGAGGATATTGGTGTTGCAGGAAAATTATTCAGTTCTTATTCCCTTGCTAAGGAGAATTTAATAAGGAATGGTGGCAAAGTAAGTCAGGAGTCAGTTTGTAAAGTAAAAAGAGGAGTAAGTTTATTAAGATAAATGGGAAAGACTATGTTCTGAGACAGAACACAGAGTGGGCTGCTCAAGAGGGAGAGTCAGCAACCTAATGAAGGTAGGTTTCTTACAGATAGTTCCCTATTCACTGGGGGGTCAAGAGAAAATCAGGGTGGGGCTAGAGTAGAACAGTCTGTGGCCATAGGACCCTAGCATCCAATCCTGCCTGATCTCCGGAGCTAAGCAGGGTCACCCTGGTTAGTCCTTGGTTGGGAGACCACCTGGGAACACCAGGTGCTGCAGGCTACTCAGAAGGACCTGGCAACCCACTCATGAAACAATCCACCATTGGAAACCCTATGAATAGCAGAGAGGCACTGACAATAGTGCTGGGCATGGGCACAGTGTCAGAGAGTGTTTCCTTCTGTTGTACATAGGGTTGCTATGAGTTGGAGCCAAATCAATGGCACCTAACAATAACAACAAGGGCAGAACAAGTTTTCTTGGGCCTCCTTTCTGAATACTCATAAGGCGTGAGCCTTTTCATGATATCTTGTTAGGATTTCTCAGAGCTAGTGATAAGCTCACTGGAATTTGGTTTTTTGCTTTTAATTCTTTGGGGGGCTCATTTTCCTTGCTGCTTATTCCTGACTGCTTCCTGATACAAAGAAAAGAGAATTCTTGTACACTGTTGGTGGGAATGTAAATTGTGCATCCCTTATGGAAAACAGTATGTAGATCCCTCAAAGAACTAAAATTAAGCCAGGCATAGTGGTTCATGCCTGTAATCCCACCAATTTCAGAGGCAGAAGCAGGAGGAACTCAAGTTCAAGACCAGAGGCATCCTGTGTAATTTATTGGGACCCTATCTCAAGATAACAAAAAAGTGGTGTGGCAGTGGGGGGAGGTTGAAGGTACAGCTCAGTGGTAGAGCTCTTGCAAAATATGCACAAGCCCCTAGGTTTAGCCCACCAGTACCGCAAAAACAAACAACAGCAACAAGAAAAGAACTAAAATTAAGGATTGGGGTGCAGCTCTGTGATAGTGAGCTTGCCTCGTATGTGTGAGGCCCTGGGTTAGACACCCAGCAATGCAAGAAGAAAAAAAATATTAAAAGTACCATATGATCCAGCAATCCCTCAAGGAAATGAAATCAGTATGTCAGAGAAGAGACTTCTGCCCTTGCATATTGCTTGCAGTGTTATTTACAAAATAGTCAAGAAATGGAAACAACCTTATGTCTGTCAAATCATGTGCAGATAAAGAAAATATGATATATGTGTAAGCCAGGCGTGGTGGCCTATACCTGTAATCTCATCACTTGGGAGGCTAAGGCAGGAGAATTGACTCGAGTTTGAGGCCAGCTTGAGCTACATGGTGAATTCCCAGCCAACCTGGACTACACAGCAAGACACTGTCTCAAAAAAAAAAAAAAAAAAAGTGTGTGTGTGTGTGTGTGTGTGTGTGTGTGTGTACACAATGGTCGTTTAGGCATCAAAAAAAAAAAAAAAAAAGGAATTTCCTCCATTTGCAACACCATGAATGAACCTGAAGGGCTTTTCGTTGTTTTTGTTTGGCTTTATTTTTCAAGGTATATCTCGCTTTGTAACCCAGGCTGGGTCAGAACTCGCTATCTAGCCTGGACAGACCTCAAACTCACATGGATCCTCCTGCCTCAGCACTTCTGCGTGCTGGGATTACAAGCATACACCACCACAACCTGTAAATATAGAGGACATTGTGAAGTAAAATCAGCCAAGCACAGACCATTAAAAAAAAAAAAAAAGTCCTGTATTATCCCACTTATATATAAAATCTAAGAGGTGAATTTGCAGAATTTATAGAAGCAGAAACAGGCAGTGGTGGCCAGGGTTCAAGGGCAAAACAAATGGGGAAAATTAACCAAATGTATGTAACTGTGAAAGATCTGATTCCAGTGGTGCCTGAAGAAGTCAGTAACCCGGGAGTGATGTGAGAACCAAGAGATTTATCAGCAGTAAGCCCATAAAATGAAGGAAGGGCTTTCACCCTAAAATTCCATTCTGACAGAGATGGCAGTGTAAACACTTATATGTGGTTTCTGGGGTGTCTAATTTTAGCCGTAGCCAGGTATGCACCATAATGGTCATTAATTCTAGTGGTTATCAATTCTCTTGACATAGTTTCAGTGTTGACCATAGGTCGCCATGTGTCACAGACACTCCTGGTTCCTATAAACCTTAAGAAAGTTTACTGAGTTTACTGGTGCCATGGCTTACACCTGTAATCCCAGCCGTCTGGGAGACTGAGGCAGGAGGATCACAAGTTCAAAGCCAGAGACAGCCTGAATAATTTAGCAAGACCCTGTTTCAAGATAACAAATAAAAAAGGGACTAGAGGTGCAGCTCAGTGGTAAAGCACTTGCAAAGTACATGCAAAGCCCTGGGTTTACCCCCCTGGTACCCCCCAAAAAAAATAAAAATAGGAAGAAATAAAAAAGAATACTTACTGAATAGGAGGTCCCTATGACTAGTATTGTTCTTTCCCTAATTCTTTTCAGGCCAATAATTATTGGCTAATTATTTGGGGAGTGCAGCATGGGGAAGTATTATGGAGCAGGTTTCTCCTGAATGGACATGGGCTGGATGTGATGATCACCATCTTGGCCATCTTGATACAGAAGGAGGCGGGGATGCTTGGCCCCATAACCATGGCCATGAAATGGGCAAAGCCTTGTAGTATAACTAGGCTTATTGTAATGGTGAGGGGGGTCATCAAAGTTCCCTCTTGTTGTCTGAAGACCCTCCTGGAATCTTCACAAGAACCTCCCCTGATGGATCAAAGGGTAGCCTCTCTTGCCCCAGCAGCACATGATGCCAAGTTATACTAAAGGTGAATCTGGACGGTGGTACAGCTGCCTGAGAGGCTGCCAGGAAGCCACACTTTCTCCTGTAAGCAAGTTCTCGCTGAATGGAGAAAGTGAGACCAGAGTTCCTCCTCAGGCGCAGGGGTCAGACTCCTTGATTCATAGCCCAGGAATAAACACACAGATAGCCCAGGCAAGCAAAAGCAAGGAAAGTTTATTGAGGGATACACAAAGCCTCCATATGAGCGGAGGAGGTCCTAACTCAGAAGCCCAGGTGAGGCTGTTGCTTTGGAGTTTTTATGCTTTCTTTCTTAGGGCTGGGTTTTTTGAGCTGACTTTAACAGATTGGTCCTTTGTTAAGGGGCACCTGTATGTTGGCCCAATAGAGTTAAAGGACATTTGTTTGAATTATTTCTACCTAGAGATTGATTAGTGAGGTGACTACTGGCCAAGTCATGGGATTTGTTTTTCTTAGAAGAATGGGGCTTGATCTGGTGACTGTTGACCAAATCACTACCTGTTTCCTTTGATGAGTGGGATTTAGGACAATGAAACTCATGTGGTCTGACTAAAACTTAGGTGACCTGATTGATTGCTTGGACTGCCTTGCCTCAGTGGTTCCTACCTTCTGGGCCCCATTTCCCTGAACCTGAGTGAACTTTACTAACTCCAACTTGAGAGAGGATAGAAAGATACAGAAAATTGTGGGGACATGGAAGGAAAAGGCTTTTCACCCTAGGACCTGGTCTGAGTCTTAACAGCTGAGAATTCCAGCACAATCTAATGAAGAAAAGCTGCTGTGAGAACTGTCTACATCAAAACCAGTGCTTTCCTAGAAATCTCACCAAGCCAGATTATGGACTATAAACAAAGTTAACAGACCTAGACAGTATAAAAAGACAGAGAATTTGGGGGACATGGAAAAGGAAAGAAGCCCTCCCTAGGGAATCTGATGTAACTCAACAGCTTTAACTCAGCTTTAACTGCTAAAACCCCCACTGGTTGAGAGTTAACAATACATAACTAACAAGATCAGTAAAGACTGACTAAGTGGAGACAATTCTTATCTTTCTAGGGGCTTGCAACCAAGAGTGTCAGAAACAACAAATAGACTATACTTAGGCTCTGAATGTTTATGACTTTTGAATTTAACATTATTAACATCCCTGTCCCATCCCCGGGCTGGGATTTAGCTCAGTTGGTAGAGCTTCCCTCTGAAGTCTCTGAGGTCCCGAGTTCGATTCCCAGCACTGCAAAAATGGGAGAAGGACATGGCAACCCACTCCCAAGGCAATCCCAAAACAGTCAGCCATTGAAAACCCTATGAGGGTCGCTATGAGTCAGACACAACTCGAAGGCACCTAACAACAACAGCAACTCCCATCCCCAAGCCTCAACACTGCACCCCATAAAATCATCTTACAATTTAACTTACACAAGGAAAGTTTTTAAGATAAGAATAGGTAAACTAGCTCATGTTGCCTTTTTTGTAGTAAATTTTGACTCTACTTAATTTTTAAACCTTGCTTAATCCTTAAACCTAGTTTAAAAAGACAAAAAATCATATATATATGTGTGTGTGTGTATATACATATATATATATATATATACACACACACACACACACACACATATATCCATTGTAAAGACACCCAGACGCACCTCTCTTTAGATGTTTAGATGGCCAGGCTCACTCTGAAGCGTGTACTCTCTCTCTCACCCTTCACCTAATAAACTTCAAACTGCGTCACACTCTTACTGACTTGTCCTAAAATTCATTTTTATGACTGAGCCAAGGACCCAGCTCTCACTTGAAGGGAGGTCCCAAAAAAGGGGAACTCCTCAGGTTAAGGCAGGAGGAGAGCTGGACTGCAGCCCTCACTGCAGGGGACATATTGAGGGATAGAAACAGGGAAACTTGGGGAGACATAGGAAGGAAAAGACTTTTTTCATCCTAGGATCTGGTCTGAGTCTTAATAAGGCAGGATAAAAAGATAGAGAAATTTGAGGGACATAGAAAGGGAAAGTGCTTTCTTTCTTTCTTTCTTTTGTGGTACTCGGGGTTGAACCCAGGGCCTCATGCCTGCATGCTCTGCAAGTGCTGGGCCACTGAGCTGCACTCTCAGCCCATTTTTTTACTTTTTTTTGAGACAGGGTTTCGCTAAGTTATACAGACTGCCTCTGGTCTAGAACTTTCGATCCTCCTGCCACTGCCTCCCTAGCCGCTGGGATTACAGGCACGCGCCACCGTGCCTGGTGGGAAAGCGCTTTTACTCCCAAAATTTGCTCTGAGTCTTGCCTGTTGAGAATCAAGGGCTTTGACACAACTAACACACACACACACACACACACACACACACACACACACACACACCAAAAAAAAAAAAAAAAAGCAACTGTATAGAGATGTTACTTTGGGGAGACATTTTAAATAATGAAAATGGTAAAATAATAATAAGCCACGCTTGGAGTCAAAAATGTACCCTTTGAGTTTCACTTTGTTTTCCCCTCTGTAATTCTGTGCTGTGTCGAGACATGCCCAGGCAACTCCCTCAAGACTTTTTTCTTAAACGCAAACAATAGAACTTCTTTTTATCTTATTGGCACCTCCCTAGACAATGACATGGGCCTTTCTAGGCGTTTGAAGCTCACATCACACTAAGCACCCAGAGCTGAGTGTCCAGGGCTGCCATCACATGGGGCATACCCTGGGCTGAAGAAAACTGGAGAGAACAAGTGCCCAGGGGCTTTTGGCTTTTGGCTTTCCTAGGATGCCCGGGCCTGTGTCTTGGATGTCTCTCTCTCTCTACCCCACCCCCTGCCCCCACCTCTGAGGATCCACATGTATTCTAAAGTGTAGATTTAATAAACTCTACAACTTTGTTTCTCGCTGACTCATCCTGAAATTCTTTTCTGTGATGAAGCCAAGGACCTGGCTTAACGTGAGCGGAGGACCCAACTAGGGGAACTCCTCAGGCTGGGTGGCCATACTGATCTGTGCCTTTCTGCAGTGCCGCTGGAGATATTATCTGCTGAGAATTCCAGCACAACCGAAAGGAAAGCTTCTGTGAGAACTGCCTGCATAAAACCAATGCTTCCCTGAGAATCTCACCAAGCCAGAATATGGGCTATCATTAAAGTTAATGGGACCTATGTCATTTCCTTAAGACTAGATATAGTATGAATTTCCTCCACCATCCCAATTTAGGCCTTTTAACAATGCTCTGTTTCTTATCTGTAAATCTATACCAGTCACCTGCTGGGCCCCCTGTGGAGCAATGTAGCTTCAAAAGCCCAAAATCATATTTATACCTGTTATGAAGCTACCTAGGGATGCCTGTAAGTGTGTGCCATCCCCTTCACTTACCTAATAAACTTCAAACTGCTTCACTCTCTTACTGACTCATCCTAAAATTCCTTTTTGTGATGGAGTGAAAGACCCGGCATCTTCCCTTCCCTGAACAGAGGTCCTAAGAAGGGGATCTCCTCAGGGCAGGTGGTAGTGTTGAGGTACAGCACCCCTAAACCCACTGACACTATCAAAAGGACCACTTCTGTAAGTAAGTCCATGCTGGGAGAAAATTGATAGGGATGCAGCTTTGGGACATCTCAGCAGTGGGAATCTTCCAGGGGTAGGGGGAACTTCCAGGGGTAGGGGTTGCCATTAGCAGGCAACTATACATAAATAAAGCCTGTCTGCAGGTTACCCACACTGCTATAAGAAAGCCTCAATAAACTATTGGTTCACAAAGTTTAACATGATCTGTCCTTTGGTCTGTCTTTGTTCCCTTTGGCTTTCACACAATAGCTAGTGAGGCAGATAGAAACAGTGAAAAGCATATTTGCCAATTGTTAGGTAGTAAGAGAGCCATTTGGGATGACCCGGCAACCCGCTCCCACAAATCAGTCCACCACTGAAAACCCTATGAATAGCAGAGAAGCACTGAGAATAGTGTTTCACCTGTGGTACTGAAAGGATTGACCCTGATCCTGACAGGACCAACACCATCTTATACTATGGAAAATAACTGAGACCACTCTGAGACCATTTTGTACCTAGGTCATGACCCCATTGGGCCCAGTGGAAGGTAGCTGGAAACCACAAGAGCGTTTGAACCCTGAGCAAATATGTTAATGTTGTAACTTCCCTATCTCTTACATATGTTAATGTTGTAACTTCCCTATCTCTTATGCCCCCCCCTTCCTCCTTTTTGAGCTGAGAAACAACAAATGGTATCCTGTTAACTCTTCCTCCCTCTTGCACTGAAAAACAACACATGGTATCCTGTTGATTAACTATCAATGTAACCAACCCTCGACCCAAAACTTGCCTACTTTGTGGTTTATGCCTTTAAAAGCTCTGTACTTCTACAGCTTGAGGTCCACTTAGAGCCTCTCTTGAGGACTCTATGCTGGTCCCTAGCTCGAGCTAGCCAATAAACTCTCCTTGCGCTTGCAGACGGAGTGTGGTCTCCTTGTCGATCTCATTGGGGAACCGAACTTTGGGCACAACAGTACATAGGGTCGCTATGAGTCAGACAACTCCTCAACCGCACCTAATAACAACAACAAGAGAGCCATTAGCAGGCAATATGGAGGAAAGGGGGATTGAAATTGACTTCTGCCGTTCAGCCAAGATGGATGAAGCCCCTGTGGGAGACAAATTTCTAAAGACATTTAATCTACCCCTTGGCCCCACTCCCTAATCCAAGCCATTGAGCTGTTTTGCAAAACAGAGACCCTGGGCTCACCCAGAGCTGGGTGCCTAAGGCTGACTTCACAGTTGGGCGTGCCCAAGTTTGAATAAAACTTGATAGAGCACGTTGGAGTGCTCTACTTCCACTCCCCCTCGACTCTCTCTTCTTCCTCTTCCTTTCTCTTGCTCCTCACCCTCTGCTCTTTTCTATCTAGCAGCCACGTGCATGGCTCTTCTTTCCTCAGGCCATCTCTTCTCTATCTAAGGCACTTTTCCATCTAAAACCTGGTAGGTCCAAGCGGAGAGAGATCATAGCATCACAGTAGGCCATATGTGAAGAAAAGGGCTTTATTATAAGCAACTCAGTGAAGGTGGGCTGATCTTACTAAGAGGAGCAGCAGCCGCCTGCTGAGGGTGTTATTCTTATAGGGTCATTTGGGTATGGGGGGGATGGGTATAGGAGGAGGAAGTAGCTTTTGCAAAAGGGGGAAGTGGCTGATGCAATCCTGCTGACTTTTTGCCTCAGACTCCTTGGCGCCTGGCAGTTTTTCGCCTCGGGCACTGCTGCTCCAGATGTTTCTTTTCCTGGCATGGGTGGGTGATGTAGTTGCTCAAGATTGTTCCTCTTGCTGAGGTGGGTGGGTGGGTCATCTAGTTCTCTTAAGAGTTGTTTATCTGCAGGTAACAGTCCCTGGGGGTTGGGACTTACATAACCTACCTTACTGTTCTCTTTCACCTTACCTTCTACTGGGGAACAGAAATATCCTTTTGCTGATTCACCCAAGGAACCCAAGTTTTTCCAAGTTTCTTTGCAGGCTCTCCTAAGCTTCTCCACGTGCCTCAGTTTTCTCTGTAATTATTCCTTAAAGCTGTGTTATCTTTTAATAAACCTTGTGGATACTCTCTTCTGTAACTTCTGTGTTGAGGTTTTGCTCCCAGATTCCCAGAACTGTTGCTCTGGTATTGCCTATCTGTATTTTCTGTGTCTCTCCGGTAACACCAAAGTTAAGGGCAAATTAGCCCACTCATCAGCTTCAGGTTCAGTTTTGAGTATGCCCTGGGGATGTAATGTACAGCATGGGAAATATACTTAATAATACTGTATTGTTTAAAATTTGCTAAGAGAGTAATCTTAAGGTTCCTTGCCTGCCCTCTAAAACTATATGAGGTAATGAATATGACAATTAGCTTGATAGTGGTAGTTATTTCATAATGTATATGTGTATCAAATCTCGGGGCTAGAGGGTATAGCTCACTAGTACAGCACATTTAATCCTTGACACCAAAAAATGTTGTACAGCTTAAATATATATCTAGCGCAGCTGGTTCTTCCAGCCTGGACATGATGGTCGCCATTTTGGCCATCTTGACATAGAACACCTGAAATCACTTCAGAGACTGGCCCTGTAACCATCTATTGAGCCAGGCCATGGTGACCCAGATGATAATGTAAATATATCCAGGCAGAGATAACAGGACACTTTGACATCATGCTGAATCATGGTTGTGTAACTTCCCACATGTGCACATACTGTACATACTGTTTTCTTATGTAATCTTCCAGATGCACATTCTGTATGACCATGGCATGATTGGACCATGAGTTGGCGATTGGCTACTATTGTATAGAACTCTTATAAGCCCCTCTGCCAGCACTGGTGACATGGAGAAGGTGTACCCTGGAATAAAGCATCTCAGACCTGCCTGCGGCTCTTCATGCATTCTTTGGTTTCTCTGTACGTCCCGCAAGCATCCCTCTCTCTATTGCTGAGGAACTCAGGTTCAATACCTACATTAACCCTGACAACATGGCAATGAAATGGGCTAACTATATAGCACAGCTTCTTCTTCTTCTTCTTCTTCTTCTTGTTAGGTGCTGTCGAGTTGTGTCCAACTCATAGTGAGTTGTGTTCAACTCAATGGCTGAGCTAAATCCCAGCCCTCCCATACAGCATAGCTAGGCCTACAGTGATGGTAATGGAGCTATCAGCATTCTGTTTCAGAGGGAGGAGTGAAAGAGGGTCATAAGACCCTCACAGCACCCCCATACACCCTCCTGAGGTGTTAATCACTAGTCCCACCTGCCCAAGCAGCAGGATGCTAAAAGATGAAGGACTGGCTGAGGGCAGGACTTGACCAGTCTGCATGTTTTCCAGGAACATCTTGGCAGGAACTTCTCAGAAGGGATTCCTCCCATTGGTGGAGTTGTACATAAATGCTGTCCATGAGTCATCCAAGCCCCAGTAAGAAATCTCAATTAACTCATGAATCACAGTGTAATAGGACCTGTCGTTTGGTCTGTTTCCCTCTGTTTGACTTTCACACAACAATATACAATTTTTATTTACTAAGTTGGAGAAAAAATTTTTTCCCAAAGGTAAATGAATATAAAATGAAAACAAGCAGGAGCGTGTAGCTGGGTGTGGTAGCACAGGCCTGTCATCCCAGCCGGGGATACACAGTGAGTTCTAGGCCAGAGTGGGCTACACAGCAGAGACCCTGTCTCAAAAACAAACAAAAGCGAAACAAACAAAAACCAGGAGTGTATTTTAAAACAAAATGCAAATCTACACAGAAATTTAAGGTAAAGCTAGAGCACATAAAGCAATGTTTTGTCCAGAGTGTACCCTGTTAGCAACACCCATCCATCAAGAGGGAAATACATTCATTTGCTGTCTAGAAATAAGGGCCACAAAGGAAGCTGTTACCCTGGGAAGGCTGAAAGACAGAAGGCCTACAGCGAGCTGGCAGTGGGGGAAGAAGCAAGACCAAACAATCTGGGCCACGGATATTTAAAAGTTTAGATGCTACAGTTCCCCTGTGTCAGGCTGGATTGTTTTTAGATCCACAAAAATCAGCAAAGGAGATGAAAATGTAAACACGCCACCGAGTGTGTGAACCTTTTGAGATGATTTCCCCCACTTCTGGAAAATTAAAATATTTGGTTGTTTACATTCCCCATCCTTTTCTTTTTTCCCTTTTAATTTTCTGCTCTATCAGCAGGACTCTTGCTGGAAACCTGAGTTCAATTTATAACTTGATTTTGTTTACCCTGGGGCTTAGGACATTTTTATCTATGTTTAAAGAAGTAGAAGATAGAAAAGAAAATTTAAATGACTTCTTATCCTTGAGCCTGCTGTGAATCTGAGGAATGGAGCCAAATCCAGAGGTAAAGAGCCAGGGGAAGGATGAGGGAAAAATAAGTTTATTTAAATGAATAAATACTAGAGAAAATAGCATTTAAAAAATTTAGGTGGATGATTACCTACTCTCCTTGCCCTTGTAATGTTCTAGAGAGATGTGAAAGGAGAACTATATTAGCACAAACCAAGACTGTTGGTGCCATTGCATGAAATTGAAGAGAATTGAAGTATACTCTCTTGCCTGGCACAGGCACACACCTGTAATCCCAGGGACTCGGGAGGCAGAGGCAGGAGGATTCCAAGTTGAAGGCCAGAAGCAGCCTGCAGAGGGAGTGTGCATAACTTAGCAAGAAAGACCCTGTCTCAGGATAACAAAAAGGGGGCTGAGTGTGCAGCTCAGTGGTAGAGTACTTACATAAGTATGTGTAAGGCCCTGGGTTCAGAACCCTAGTACTGAGGGAGGCACAATATGTACATATATACTTTCTTACATGATTTCATACTTTTTTGTTATACTTCTGTCATTTTTTGAAACACTGTATTGCATAATACATACATACTGCATGGTTTTCATGAGCCTATATTATAATCCTCCCTTCTATTTTATTATTTAATAATCTCTTTTGGATGAGGAAACTAAAGCTAAGGAGTATTGTATAATTTGCCCAAAGAGACCCAGATGGCAAGTGGCAGGGTCAGAATGTGAACACAGGCAAAGAAACTAACACTGCCCCATGCTGCTACTTTGTGTTTTGAATTATGAGTAAAGACTAGTGTCTCCTATCCTTGATTAACTTTTTGCTTTCTCTGCAGTAATACCCTAGTGAGGGAAACTGAAAAGGACAAGGTTCTAATTCTATATAAGCCCATTAGGAAAAGTCTTATGGGAAAAAAGTTTCTTTTCATTTGATTATGGCTTTTGATTACATTTTTCCCCTCTTGTGAGGCAGTTTGTTTTATTTGTTACTTGTTTTTGTTTTTTGAGACAGGGTCTTCCTGTGTAGCCCAGGTTGGCTTGAAACTCTGACTGCCACCTTGTCTAGCGGCAGTTTGCTCTTGATGTTATGAATATTTTATTCAAGCGGGGCATTGTGGCCAAACTCTATAATCCCAACAGAATCCCAGCAAAAGCAAGAGGATCACAAGTTCAAGGCCAGAGTAAGGTACATGGCAAGATGCTATCTCTAAATAAAAAACAACAAAAACCAAACCAAAACAAAAAAATCATATTCATATTGTAGAAGAGGAAAAATAACTTTTTCCTCTACCCTCCTCCTTGGTTCGCTGGCTGCAAATTAGACAGATAAAAACTCAAGAGCAAAACTACCAGAGTAGCATTGCATACTCACTAGAGAAATTCAATGGTGAGTAATTTAGAACTTGAACTTGAGTATATATTGAAACTTAACAAAAGAACAACACATTTTTAAGGAAGTGATTGACAAAGGAAAAAATTCCAGGCTTCTAAGGGCAGCAAGGGCTGGGATTTAGCTCAGTGGGCTGGGATTTAGCTCAGTGGGTGTAGGGCTGTGCTGCAGTCTCTGTGATCCTGAGTTCAATTCCCAGAACCACAAAAAATGGAAGAAGGGCCTGGCAATCCACTCCCAAGGCAATCCTGAAACAGTCCGCCATTGAAAACCCTTTGAGGGCCGCTATGAGTCGGATACCGACTCGGCACCTAACAACAACAAAAACAAGGGCAGCAAACTGAGAAGTTAAATAAATTACAGGGGAAACTAAAGGTAGATAAGGGTTGTTTTAGGTGTTCTGTAGATTCTTCTCAGTGTTCCCTTGGGCTGATAAGAGTCTAGAGTTTTCTCAGAGATTAAGAGTCCACACCTGTTCCTAGGCAAAAGGGGTTTTAATGCTTTGGAATCTGCTTCCTTTTTTTTTTTTTTTTTAACTGTTTATCTGTCATCTTCAGTGTAACTCCACAAAAGAAAAAGTATATCTGAGAACCATTACTTCTAGAAGAAACTAATTGCAAAGAAACAAGCAAAACTCCCCTCCCCCACCCCCCCAAGTACTTGGGGGTTGAGCCCAGGACCTCATGCATGCTTTGGAAGCACTCTACCACTCAGCTGCATCTCAGCCCACTTTTTATTTTTCATCTTGCTACAGGGTTTCACTAAATTATGCAAGCTGCCTCTGGCCACAGATCTGCAATCCTCCTGCCTCTGCCTCCCAAATCGCTGGGATTATAGACATGAGCTACTGTACCAGGCGAAAAACATTTTTTAATATCACTGTGGGAATTCAGAATATAATCCTTCAGCAGGAATTACATTCATGAGCATACCAAGAAGTAATGTGAAACTGTGATAAAAACAATTAAAATGTCTCTCTACCTTAAAAAACTATTAGGAAAGTCAGATGTGGGGTGCACACCTACAATCTCCACACTCAAGTTTGAAGCCAGCCTGGTTACATAGTGAGGCCCTCTCTCAAAAAAAGAAAACATGAAAACAATAAAAAGGGTTTGGAATTGAAAGGCAATCTCAGATAAAGGACAGGACCTTGAAAGTCTTTCCTTAAAAAAAGTGTAGGAAGAACAGTTAATAGGTAAGAGTGTCTCCTAAAGACCACTCTGCACTCAAGAAACCGCACAAGAGACTTTAATAAGCAGAAAGACAAAGTGGCTGCCTCAGGGAATGAGAGAACAGCAGCAAGGTACAGCAAGTTAGCTCCTTATACGGGGGGTAGAGTGGAATTTTCCAGTTGAGGCAGATGCTAGGGGAGGGGTTCCAGGTGGTGCCACCAACCGCATCACCCCTGACCCAGCCATTTTTAAATCAGATTACGTCCGAAGGGGATAAGCCTAGGGCCAAATAGATTGAGCAAAGCAGGGCAATAGCAGGAAGCCAAGTTAATTATTCCAAATGACCTTCCTGGATGCAGGAACAAAACTTAACTTATGAAATGGTGGCTGAAAACCAAGATGGTTGTACACAAAAACCCAACAAATGGTAAGTAAATAAGCAAAATGTGGTCTGTCCATGCAATGGAATGATAGCCAGCACTCAAGAAATGGAGTACTGATACAACCTAGATGAACCTTGAAAATACTGAGATAAATGAAAGAAGCAATCACAGAGCACTACAGTATTACCTGATTATATTTACATAAATGTTCAGAATGGGTAAACCCATAGATGCAGGAAGTTGGATTGGGGGATGACTGCTATGACAGGGTACATAGTTTTGTTAGGGGATGATGAAACTATCCTAACATTGTGAAGATGGATTAGGACTTTGAAGGTGTACTAAAAACTACTGAATTGTGTACTTTAATGGATGAATTGGATAATGTGTGAGTTATATATCAATAAAACTATTTAAAAAAGATTATTTGGGGCTAGGGATGGGGCTCAGTAGTAGCACATTTGCCTCACATGTGCAAGGCCCTGGGTTCAACCCCCCAGTACCTCAAAAAAAAAAAAAGAAAGAAAAAAAGAAAAAGAAAAAGAAAAAAGAAAAAAATAAAGAAAAAGAAAAAAAATAAAAGCAAGTCATAAATCAATGTGTTTACAAAATATATAGGTAGTCATCAGCTTTATGGGCTACAAAAAAGTGGAGTATGTATAGGATTTAGATGTCTTTATCACATATGTAGCTTTAGGGTTGGTGGAAACTACAGTTAGATGAAGCTTAGCAATATGTTCCAAGAATTTTATCTGAAACTTGAGAGGATGTTAGGTCAGAGATGGAGGTGGATAGCAAATGCTATTAAAGGGACTAAGGAGAGCCCAAGATAACTTTGGCTCTTGACCTACATTTCAGCTCTCCATAGCCACAACATTCAAGTTAGTTACGTATGGTCAAGCAGTCTGAAGGATCCTTAATATAGACGCAGCTTCTTCAGAGAACTTTGATTCACATAGTCTTCAAGAGGACTTGATAGCACTGTTCATCAAACAGGGTTCATCCTAACTTCACCTGGTAGAAAAGGGAGATCATTATATGCTAAGTGGTTTTATACAGAGGAAAAGTAAACATATCTTTAGAAGAGTAAAAAAGCCACTGAGGTTAGGCTCCTATTGTTGTATCCAGCGACTCGACCCCAGAAAAATACTCCAAGACACAAACGGATAGGGAGCAGAAAAGTTTAGTTAGACCAGCCAACTGGCTGGAAGTGGACTTTCAGAAAGCAGCAGTCAACTGAAGTTGTTTAGGGGCTTTATAGGGTAAGGGGTGGAGAAGCAGAATTACAGAAGCAGGAACTTTTTTATGGTAAAGGGGTGGGGTATACAAAGTAAGTTTCCATTTTCCAGAGCTCAGCCCTGTACAGGAATTCCCAAATTTGACCTTTTACAAGGTTATCTTGTGACACCACATTTTCTTAATCCAGCTCTTCGGCAGGCACAACCATCTTGTGACACAGCTGCCCTTATCAGCTTTTTAGCTTTTTCTTTTTTTTTTTTTTTTTTTTTTTTTTTTTTTTTTTTTTTTCTTTTTTTTTTTTTTTTTTTTTTTTTTTTTTTTTTTTTTTTTTTTTTTTTTTTTTTTTTTTTTTTTTTTTTTTTTTTTTTTTTTTTTTTTTTTTTTTGCAGTACTGGGGGTTGAACCCAGGGCCTTGAGCTTGCATGTTCTGCAAGTGCTGGACCACTGAGCTGCATCCCCAGCCCATTATTTTTACTTTTTTTGAGACAAGGTCTCCATAAATTATGCAGACTGCCTCTGGTCTTGAACTTGTAATCCTCTTGCCTCTGCCTCCAGAGCTGCTGGGATTATAGGCGTGTGCCAGCACACCAGCTCTTGGTGGGTTTTACACTAAATCTGGGGGATGTGGTACAAGGTTACATATGTTATTTATTTACTAAGATGACTTGACAAGGAATATTTCATTGTCCTGTCAGGATGTAGGTTAGAAGATCAGCCATGATACCTGGAGTTGAGGCTGTTTTTCTTTTAACACAAAGCAGAGTTTGATAGTTGTTGATCCCATATCTAGATGCTCTATGGTTTATAGGCTATAAATTCCTGTCCTTTTTTACATTTCTTCTTGGTTTTCTTTAAGTTCTTCCCTATGACTCCTTCCTGCTCCCTGGTCAGTCCCTATTTCACTGTATCCCAGAGGAAGTGGGAGACATGGGCACTATTCTAACTGCAAACCCATGTTTGTTCATTTCTCACCCTGGGGAAGGCCACAGACTGAAGTGCAAATTGTTGGGTCAAGGATAAAGACTGACTTGGAAAGCTAGCAAACCAAAGAAGATGGAGGTGATTGTCAGCAAAGACTGTCCTGCCTCAGGGTGGCAGGTGAAGGCTTAAATAGAGAGTAGTGAGGAGACAGATCAGATAGGTGGGCACCAGGGTAGTTACAAATTTGAGTGGTCTGCTTTTCTGACATGTGGGCAGCGTTATATGAAGGCCACTTAATGTTCTGGGTTCTGTAAATATAAAGAAAAGATTAGGAAGTCTTATGACTGATGTCTTTTTGTTTTGTTTTATTTTTCCCAGAAATTGTTAATTCTGCAGTTAACTTTATTTTTTTTAAACTTTTTATTTAGTTAGTTATTTATTTGTGTGTGTGTGTGTGTGTGTGTGTGTGTGTGTGTGTGTGTGTGTGTTACTTATGGATTGAATCAGGACCCTGCACATACCTTGCAAGGGCTTTACCCCTGGACGTACCCCCCAGCCCCCCCCCCCTTTTTTTTAAATCTTTTTGTTTTTTTAGTCAGGGTCTCATTAAGTTACACAGGCTGCCTCTGGCCTTGAACTTGTGATCCTCCTGCCTCTGCCTCCCAGGTTGCTCCTGGATTATAGTCCTGTGCCACTGTTCCTGGCTTTTGCAGTTAATTATTAGGATACAAGTGATGTCTGTTCTCTGGAGAACAGCAGAAGCAAGGGAAACTCAGAGAGGTAGAGAAAAGCAACTTTCTCCTCAAGGACAAGGGAAGATAATGAAAAGGCAAATGTGTCCCATCCCCCATCCCCACCCCACACAAGATAGTGAAGTACAAATTTTCACAGAACATTTACATTAAAAATGTCCAATTAAAAAAAAAAAGATTTATAAACAAATTTTCACAGAATGATTTTAACCCTGATAGACTATCCTATGCAGGAAGACAGGGCATAAAGAGACTTCTGCAGCCCTCGACTTCTCAGCCAACTATTTCTTAGCCATTTGCTTCTCCTGAGACATTTGTCTCCACTGAGACAAAGGCCTTGATCTGGTGGCCAGTGCTTCCCTGATAGATAATGTCCTTACAAATAGCATGGTGGCAAGGAAGAAGAGGATAAAAATCACTCCAGCATTCAGCCAGAAAGAATGATAAAGCCTGTGCGATAGACTGAGGCATTGTTCAGTGGATTCTGCTTCCCTGTCAAGATCTGTAGCTGCCAGGATCCTAAACTTTTCAAGTGCCCGCCCATGAGCCTAGTCCTTTGAAGAAAGTAGGAATTGATTAACTTGGTCTGGGTATTGTCCCCAGGTATGAACTCTTTCTTCCCCTCCCCCACAAGGCTCAAACCTCTCTAAAAATCACATTTGACCTCAACTGTATGCAGCAGTAACCCCTTACTACTGCAAAGGTATACTGTCTTTTTTTTTTTTTTTTTTTTTTTTTTTTTTAACACAGGACATTGCTATGTAGCCAAGGCTATCCTGGAACTCACTACATAGACCAGGTTGGTGCTGAACTCCCATCAATCCTTCTGCCTCAGCGTCCCAGGTGCTGGCATTACAGTATTCAAACAAAACAGGGAGAATCAAACCTCTTGCTTTCAATTTTTAATTGCTGTTACATACCTGCATACCTGTTGTTGATACTGGGTGCCACTGAGTTGGATCTGACTTAAAGCAACCCTATGTACAGCAGAAGGAAACACTACCCAACCCTGTCCCATGCACACAACCTTTTTATGTTTAAGCCCAATGTTGCAGACAATGTGTTTCTTCTCATTTTGAGTTATTGACACATCAGTAAAGGGAGGTCCCAGAGGCTTTACTCCATTACTGTCATCAAGTTTGACTATTTTGAAAAGGCATCTCTTTCCCAGTTGTTTCTTGAATGCTTTCCAGCCTGGGTGACTCATCTTTTCATACTATTGAAAGACCCCCGGAGGTTATCTTCCACTGGCGGAGACCCAAGCCCAAGAACCAGAGCCGAGCCACAGGATGCAAAGGCACGAGGCAGCTTTATTGTTCACACAGGCGCCTGCGGATGCGCCAGTCTTCGGGAGACTGAGCGTGCCGGTCGATGGGCATTCGCTCTTTTATAGGGACGATGAGGCAGAAGCAGGGTTACAGAAGCAGAAGCATGGTTACAGGGTCCTGGTTGGTTGTTTCAAAAGTAAGCCATGGGTCGGGGTGGGGATAGTGTCGGTTATTGCCAAGTCTGATAGGGGACTTTTCATCCCGCCAACGGGCCCCAAGTGCATAACCACAAGTTTTCTGTTCCCACGAGATCATTTTATCTCTTTAGGCAGCTGCAGTTCTAGGTGGGGTCTTTCAAAATGAATTTCAAGACAAGTCAGAAAATGAAGCAGAATTATAGAATTTGCCTTTCACTATATTGGACAGTGCTTCTCTGCACTGGCTTTTCAATGGCTAATTGTTCCAGGAGTGGGGTGCCAGGTCATTTTCCCTAGTCTGTCTTAGTCTGGAAGCTCAGTTGAAACCTATTGACCATGGGTGGCCCTGTGGGTATCTGAAATACTCGGAGGCATAGCTTTCAGCATCACAGCAACACACAAGCCCCCACAGAATGACAAGCAGACAGACACATGGGGGTCTGCATCGCTACACACCCAGAATTAAGAAATGTAAACACTAAGTTATGTTTCCTTAATTATTAAAAATAAAAATATTGAAGTTCTACTCCCTTTTATAATTTCTCCCACTTCAATCTTACTTCTTCCCACAAAGCCACCACAATCCTGAACGTGGCATGCTACCTTCTAATTGTGCTTTGGTTTTTTGAAACAAGGTCTTGCTAAGTATCCCAGGCTGGCCTGGAACTCAGGATCCTCCTGCCCCCACCTTCTGAGTGTTGGGATTACAGATGTGTTCTGGTTACCCTCCGTGGCACCACCTGTAGTCCCAGCTACGCTGGAGGCTGAGAAGGGAGGGTCACTCACCCACAAGCTCTGAGACCAGCTTCCCCCAAACCCTGTGTGCCTCAGAAACTGGAAAGTCCCAACCTTGGGCACAGGGTACATGTACAGTGGCAAAAAATAACAACACAAAGAATATGAACAACAGCAGCTTGTGGCTTGTCAGTTTACAGGAGAGTGTTTCTTCCATGCAAGGATACAATGGCACGGCTCCCCAGGTTAGATGACACAGAAAGCAAAGACCTGGGTGGGACAAAAACTTAAATCCCTTAATATAACTGTTCTTCCAGTGTAAGCTCAGGACCCTAGGGATCCCCAGGATCCTTTCAAAGTTTCCATAAGGTCCAACTAGTTTCATAGTAAGTTGATATTTACTCGTTTCACTTTTCTTTTTTCTTTCCTTTTTTTTTTTTTTTTTTTTTTGGTGGTGGTACTGAAGGGTTGAACCCAAGGCATTGAACATGGTGGCAAGGGCTCTACCACTGAGCTGCATCCCCAAACTATTTTTTGTTGTTTATCTTGAGACCAGGTCTTGCTAAATTGTATAGGCTGCCTCTGGCTTTGAACTCGATCCTCCTGCCTCAACGTCCTGAGTTGCTGAGATTATAGTGCTCTGCTGCTTGTTTCACTTTCATTTTCTCAGAATGGAAAGTGGAGTTTTCCAGAGACTACGTGGGATATGGTCTCAAATAGATTTTAACCTATGGGTTAAATATGGGAATATAGATATGGGAATCCAGCTATCTTCTAGTTGGCTAGACATCAAAGACATTTGCAAAAATATAAAACAATGTCTCTCTTTGCACTGAAAATTGGAGGGGGGGGTAGGAAAGTATAATTTTTAAAGTAATAGTATATATGTTTATTGATATAATTTTCAAAATCAAGTAATAAATATTTTAGAGGTTGGGTTTTTGTTGTTGTTGTTGTTTTTGTTGAGATAGGGCCTCATTGTGAAGCCCAGGCTGGCCACGAACTCTTGTTCATCCTTCTGCCTCAGCCTCCCAAGTGCTGGGATTGTAAGCATATGCCAGCATACCCTGCTTATTATAGAGTTCTTAGTTTTAATTTGTAACTCAGAAAATTTTAAGAATATGAATCTTGTCCTGAACCCAAAATGTTTGAGAACTGCTACTGAAACATTTGCTTCTTTTTTCCACCAATGTTGCAAGCCTCCCTCATCTACCATAAATGATAGATTTCCTCCTGAGTTTTCTTCTATTCCATATAAAAAGCTATCACATCTTTCCCTTTATCTTTTCCTTCCTTCCTTCTTTTCTTTTCTTCCTTTCTTCTTTTCTTCCCTCCTTTCCTTCTTTCTTTCTCTCTCTCAGACTCTCTCTCTCTCTCTCTTCCTTTCTTTCTTTCTTTCTTATACTGGAGTTGAAACCCTGGACATTGTACATGCTTGTCAAGCACCCAACCACTGAGCTACATCCCTTTAAAATTTTGTTTTGAGACAAGAGCTCACTCATTTGTCCAACTCTGTGGCCCCCAAAGTAAGCGATTTTTATGGCAACTCAGAGCAAGTAAAGCAAGAGGGTTTATGTTTTCCCTAGGTGACAAGGTGATCTCAGCCAAGGGACAGGGAGACAAGAATAGAAAGGGAAGGCAGAAAAGTAAAGGGTGAGATATCAACCAAGCCGGCTGCCTCCGTGAGTTGTTGCAGCTTAATCTTGCCAGGGAAGTCAGGTGTCAGTGTAGAAGGCTTTGGAGTTGTTCAAAATGTGGGTGAGGGAACTAGGCTGGTTCTCCCCCAGCTCCTTCAGTCATCGGTTATCAACTGCCCGGGGAGTGTATAAATTTAGGCTGCCAGAGAGAAGCTTACCAAAGTCAGCCAGGCTAACACCATAGTCAGGAGAACAGCTGGGGCCTCCGACAGTGGCCAACACAAACACAAAGTTCTTCATCATAAACTTGGTGGTATGGTTTTGTATGTCTTGAAAATTTTAGATAATCATGCAATATAAGATGTTTCAGTCAGCAACAGACGGCATACATGACTGAGGTCCCATGAACCACCATGCCCAACCCCCTTTATGTTCCTGATGCTTAGAAAATGCTCAAAATGTGATATGAAATGAAGTTGAATTAAGCCCTTACTTCCAAACCTCATTTTTCCTACAGTCTATGCAACCAAAGATAAAGAAGAGAATTGATCGGTGTCTAATTAATTTACTGACTAACCAGTTGCTTTAGGCCTCAATTATTTATTTATTTATTTATCTATCTATCTGTTTATTTATTTTGCTGTGCTGAGAATGGAACCCAGGGCTTTGTAAATGCTAGGTAAGTGCTCTACTACTGAGGTACATCCCTAGCTTTCAAGCTATATTTTATTTTGGTTCTAATTTCTCATTTGAAAACTGAGACAAGCCCAATAAATTTGATATTGCCATCTTCCCTTTTTTCTAGGTCCTTTTTCATTTAGAAAGAATACTTGTAGCTGGGCCTGGCAGCACAAACTTACAATCCCAAGTACTTGGGAGGCTGAGGCAGGAGGATTCCAAGTTCAAGGCCAACCTGGGCACCTTAGCAGGATATTCTCTCTCAAAATAAAGTCTGGAGACATAGCTTGGTGGTAGAGTACTTGCCTAGTGTGCAAGGCCCTAGGTTTGATCACCATTACCACAAGTATAATAATAATAATAATAGTGACCAATATGTGAAAATCAGCTACCTTCCTTTTCACAGGAAGGTCTTATAAGAGGAAATTACCAGAGATGCCAAGAGGACAGGTGGACATTTTGAAAAGCCCTCATAGTATTAATACTAGGGATGGAGGTAGGAGTTCTGGTTATTTGATTACCTTGCAAACCAGTATTGCTTAAATATAATGATTTGTTTTGAGCAGATATTGAGCCTTACTTGGAGAGCCCAGATTCACTCAGCCAAAAAAATGGCTCACAGTGACCAAACCTTTGCTCCTTGGAGACTAGTATGGTCACTTGAGTGTGACCCTTTGGGGATCTCCTTACCCTGTCATCTCATCATTCAATGAAGATCCTTTCTAACCCTTAGCTGGATGTGGTATCACATGCCTGTAATCCCAGCACTTGGGAGGCTGAGGCAAAAGGATCAACGTGAGTTCCAGACCAGCCTGTACTACACAGTGATACCCTATCTCAAAAAAACAAAACCAAAACCAAAACCCAACCCAGAGTGTTGTTACTAGTTGTTGTTGTTGTTGTAAGGTGCCGTCGAGTCGAGTACGACTCATAGTGACCTTATGTACAGCAGATCCAAACAATTGCTGATTCTGTGGCAGGCAAGTGATCTTATTTATGTTTAAGCTGTAGGGAAAAATTGAAAGGAAATTGGCAAAAACTCCCAAACTGAGAAAATGGCTTTTGAATATCTGGTTTGTAAATTAGAAATCTAGGGAAAATGAAAGTAACTTGGTTGCATGTTTGTACAAAACCCTTCCTGATTGGACAATTGGACTGAAAGCTGATTGGCTCAGGCCATTCCGTGGGTGAACTATATAAAGAACTGCGTTTTGGCAGCTCGACCTTTTTAGGCCTTTTAGGCCATTCTTCGCCTACTACCCACACCATCGGCTAAGCAAGGCCTTCTTGTCTGTTCCTGCCCGGACCAACGATGAGGAAATAGCTTTCCTGCTCTCCCCTGGACCTTTGGTGAGGAAAGAATGCTCTCCCCGTTACAATCATCAACAAGGAAACAACCTGCTCTCTGTCTGATCACCAACAAAGCAACAGCTGTCTCCTCATGACCACCGAGACGACCAACACAGGTGTTTGCCCCTGGAAGGCAAAAGCACCTGAGGCTTCTCCTTTTTCCCCATCTCCTTTGGGTTCCCGAGGGCCGCAGGAGTCCGTGCCCCTCACCAGAGGGTCCCGCCTGAACTGTGTTTAGTATCTGTGTGCTCGAGGCATCGCCCATCCAAACCTCCAGGCTGGACTGGGAGGTGCGCGCCCCACATAAGCCCATTGTAGCAGACACTGTGTCAATCCATCTGGCGGAGGGTTTTCCTCTTTTGCATTGACCTGCCACTCTCCCAAACATGATGTCCTTCTCCAGGGATTGATCTCTCCTGACTACATGTCTGAAATATGTAAGAGGCAGTCTGGCCATTCTTGCTTCCAAGGAGCACTCTGGTTGCACTTCTTCTAGGACATATTTGTTGGTTCTTTTGGCAATCCATGGTATATTCAATAGACGTCTACAGTCGTAGCCCTGTGGCATCCGATCCCATCAGATCTCGGAAGCTAAGCAGGGTCAGGCCTGGTTAGTACTTGGCTAGGAGACCACCTGGGAACACCAGGTGCTGTAGGCTTGGGAGACAGACCCAGCAACCCACTCCCAAAAATCAATCCGCCATTGAAAACCCTATGAACAGCAGAGAAGTTGTTACTAGTAGTTTTATTCAAATCAACTGGTATGCTGGGTTTGGTGGCACATGCCTATAATCCCAGCACTTGAGAGGTTGAGACAGGGGGATTGATGTGAGTTCATTGCCAACATTGTCTACATAATGAGAGCCAGAACACCCTGGACTACACAGCAAGACCCTGTCTCAAACAAAACAAACAATAACAACAAAACAAACAAAAGTCAGCTGGTATGGATTCGGTAGCCTTGCATTTTGCACTTCTGGGTCCTGCCATGGGCTCAAGGTCACATGTGGGACACCTGTGCTGGGAGCAGAGCTCTCATTAAAGGGGAGAAATGATCTCCCTTTCCCAGTCCTTGCCAGGCATGACCTCACTAATACCTCCCTCTTCAAGGACTATAGGCAGAGGCAGAGGCTTTCTGTTAAATAAAGTGTGATCCAATACTGGTGGCTGGGTACAGTGAACTCATTTGGGTCTCATATGATTGTGTGAGAAGTTGATTGTGCTAGAAGTTTTAGATACCGTTGCTATGGGCCACTTGCTACACCAGCCAGTTGAGCCCAAGCTTTCATCTAAGATATGTACAAAACCTCCAGGCTCCCTGACTATAGGTAGGATGTACATGAAATAAGTGGATGTGTGGGACATGGTGGCCTATGCCTGTAATCCTGGTGACTGAGGGTGCATGGTGGAGGCAGGAGGATAGTGAGTTCAAGGACAGAGGCAGCCTGTGTAATTTAGTGAGACCCTGTCTCAAAAAGTAAAAGATGGATAGGAGTATGGCTCAGTGGCAGAGTGCTTGCAAACGTGTATGAGGTCCTGGGATCAACCCCTCAGGAATGCAAACAAACAAACAACAAACAAGCGAACAAAGCAGAGAAAATAGGTTAAGCCCATCCTGGAAAGGAGTTGGTATTCCAGATATAAAGGTTTTAGGGGTTTTTTGGTGGTACTGAGGATTGAAACTAGGGCCTTGCATGTACTAAACAAGGGCCCTGCCACTGAGCTATGTCCTCCAGCCCTTTAATAGCTATATATATATATATATACATATATATATGTATATATATATATGTATATATATATGTATATATATATATGTATATATATATGTATATATATTATACTGTATAAATTTATATGTATTGTATAAGGTGTGTGTGTGTGTTTGTGTGGTGCTGAAGATGAAACCCAGGGCCTAGGGCATACTAGGCTAGCACTCTACCACTGAGCTACATCCCGGTGCTGTATTATATAAGTTTCCCATTTATTCACTATACTTTTATTAGTTTTCCCCTCTTAAATTCTTCAACTGGAGTAAGCTTTCAGTGAGTGTGGGGGTGTATGTCTATAGTTCCAGCTACTCAAGAGGCTCAGGTAAGAGAATCTCTTGAGCCTAGTTCAAAACTTCAAAACTACCCTAGGAAACACATAAAGACTCTACCTCAAAAAGGAAAAAAAGAAAAAAAGAAAAAAGTCATGCATTGGAGAAACAAAATTATTATTATTATTATTTTGGCAGTACTTGAGGGTTGAACCCAGGGCCTCACACATACTGTTCAAGAGCTCTACCACCAGGATGTACCATTAGCCCATTTTTTATTTTTTATTTTGAGTCAGGGTCTTGCTAAATTATGCATGCTGTCTCTGGCCTAGAACTTAGATCTGCCTCCACAGGAGGAGTTACTGGGATTACAAGCATGTGCAACTGCACCCAACTGAGAATAATCTTTAAGGGAGCTCCTGTTTTTAATTAGATTCTATTTTGTATGCAAATAGAATGAAATTGAGAAGGTCTATGGCTTTGGAACATCCAAATTTGCTCAAACGATAGTAATACAAATAATCAAAACAATCATAGAGATTCCTTGTTTAACATATTTTGCCTTATAAAAATATTTGCCAAAGGTAGTATAGAGAGGGATAAATGGTCACGAGCTGTGAAAAATTGGGGGGAACAAAAACTTAACACAGTTCAATACGAGAAACAATTGGAATCAAGAATATCTTCCATTCAGCAAAATTTGATTTGATCCTACTCAGTTCCTCAGTACCTGGTCTAGAAAGAGGGAGTCAAAAGTATCATCAATTTGAAATTTATTTATCCTGAAATACAACTTTGAAGAAGATTGCAGGCAATTTTATAAAAAGGTTAAAAAATTGTACCAACAAAAGGATTTTTAAAAATAATTCTCAAATAATGTTAATATTTTAACAATGGTACAGCAACAAAAAGATTTTTTAGAAAAATGTTATACCAATGAAAGGATTTCTATTAATGGCAATGATACTATTTTGACTCAGATAAGGTTAAAAAACTGAATAAGCTATGTGAAGGTATACTTAATCATTCTGCTTTTGTTATTTTTAAATAAATGTTCCTATAATCATACATCAAGTTTCTAAATTTTCCTTTAGTCTGTAGGGATATATTGCTAGTCATGGTGGCACACACCTAATAATTCCAGCGATTTGGGAGGCAGAGGCAGGTGGATCACAGGTTTAAGGCCAGAGGCAGCCTGCATAACTTAGCAATACCCTGTCTCAGAATAAAAAGTAAAAAAATGGACTAGGGGCTCCAATTCAACGGTTGAATGCTTGCAAAGCATGTGTGAGGCCCAGGGTTCAACATGCCAGTGCCCCCTCAAAAAAAAACAACAAAAGAGATATATCTTATTTTTTATTAGAATATTATTTTCAAATTGGTTATGGTGAAGGTCCCAGCTTAACCACAAAGCAGCCATTTAAGTTAGACTGAGTTAAAAATTTCTACTGTCCTTGAGAGTGAACCAGCCCCTCCCAACTTGGAAAGCCCTGAACTAACTCCAGCTGCCACAATCCTGTTATTGTCCGCTCATATCTGCTGACACCAGTGGCTCGAAATGATGTAACCCTCTTCCCTTCCCTCGTGCGCCTCTTTAATTGCCTGAGCCAATCAGTTCAAAAGTTAACTAAAGTAACCAATTAGGATTGTAAGTCAGCTAACCAGCCACTTCTGCTTCTGTAAGGGTATAAAAGACCCTCGCGTTTGCATTTTGGGGTCTCTGGTTCGAAAGAGTTTGGCAGACCCCATCACTGGGAACTCTCTCGATAGACACGATCCTCCTTCCCTGGGGAATCGAGTCTTACAATGGCATTAAAGGATCTTATAGATTAACTAAAATAATAAAGTGATTTGTTGATCATGAGACAAATATTTCCAAAGTTATAGAATTGTGATGAATTTTGACACCCTCTTTGAATTGTGAAATTGTTCTGTTTGGAAGATAAATTATACAGTAATCCTCCCTATACCCAGTCTCATGTTCTGGGCCTCTGACTAACTGGCCTTCTGCTCTAGCTGGCTTAGGGTAAAACACTGAAAATAGCATGGAGAAATAAATCATATCACAAGTTATTAAAAGAACATGTCTTACAAGAGAGAAGCAGGGATGATAGGAAAGGAGGGAGGAATAGCAGCAGAAGTCACTATTTGCAATATAACTGTTAAGGTTTAGAACTGGAATGTCCCCCAAAGTTTCATGTGTTAAAGGCTTTGTCCCCTGCTGATGGAGGCATTGGGAAGTGGTGGAAACTTTAGAAGGTGGCGCCTTGCTGGAGGAGGTAGGTCATCGGGGATGTGCCTCTGCATGGTATATTTTGTCCACAGTCCCTTTTCTCTCTCTCTCGATCTCTCTCTTTTTTTCCCTGGCCACCATGAAGTGAGCACCTGCTTTCCCTGGGTGAATTGGCATAGGGATGTCTCTATTCCCCAGGGAATGTAAACAAGTCAGACAACAGGAGAGTTAAGTGGGCTTTTAGAAGGAAAAGTGCCTTGAATAGACAGGGAAGATGGTGGGCTGAATGAAGGGTGAGACAAGCACATGATCATTGGAGAGAGAAGAACAGAGAGAAAGACAAAGAGGGAGAGACCATGTGGAGGAAGAGAGCAATAACAGAGAGACCTTGTGGAAGAAGAGTGGAAGAGATGAAAATGGGCACATGTTCCCTCTAGTTTTATCCAAACTAGGGAATGCCCCATGTGACATCAGCCCTGGGCATCCGGCTCTGGGCACCTAGCGTGATACAGGCCCAGGGTCTTATTTTGTAAATGGCTTGAGGGTTTGGGTGGTCCTCAGAGACCCATGTGGCTTCTTCATCATCAGGGAATGGCAAGAACTGTTTTTAGTCTCCTTTCCTTCATATTGCTGCTAATGCCTAAGCTAGCTACCTAACAATACAAGGGGAATGAGAGCGCTCTCAGGTCCTGTTTATAAGGGCACCAGTCTGATTCTTGCCCTGACATGTCTGTCAGCTTGTCCTGCTGTGGGGGCTTGTGTGTTATTGTAATGATGAAAGCTATGCCACCAGTATCTCAGATACCAGCAGGGCCACCCATGGTGGACAAGGTTCAACTGAGTTTCCAAGCTAAGACAGAATAGGGAGAAGGACCCAGCAGCCCCCTTCCAAAACCACTGAAAACCCTTGAATAAGCAGAGAAGTACTGTCCAATCAATATAGTGTCAAAAAATGAGTCCCCAGGCTGGAAGGCATTCAAGAAATGACTGGAGAGGAATTGCCTTCTCAAAGTAGTAGCTGTTATTAGATGCCATCAAGTCAGGCCTGACTCATAATGATCCCCATAGGGCTTTCAATGGCTGATTGTCTCAGGATTGCTTCGAAGTAGAGTCAACTTCATGACGAGAATGGAGTAAAGCCTCTGGGACCTCCTTTTGCTAATGTGGCATGACTTAATTGAGAAGAAACATAATGGCTGCCACAATGGACTCAAACATAAAAAGATCATATGCATGGCACAGTGTTGAGTAGAGTTTCATTCTATTGTACAGAGGGGTCACTATGAGTGGGATCCCTCTCCATGGCCCCTAACAACAAATCCCATTCATGAGGGCTTGTTATGGTTTGAATATGAAATGTCCCCCACAGGCTCATGGTTTGAAAGCCTGGCCCCCAGCTGGTGGTGTTATTTTGGATGTTTTGAAAACTTGAGGAGGTGAGATCTGGCTGGAAGGAGTAGGTCACTGGAAATGGGTCCCTGGGATGTATTATCCCTGGCCACTTCTGTCTGCCTCTCTCCTTCCTTTCTGCTGTGATACAAGCTATGCTCTGCCTTCCCTGACATGGTGGACTGAACTCTCAAACTGTCAGACATTCTGTCAGAGTGATGAAAAAGTGATTAATACAGGGCTCTACCCACCTGACCTAATTACTTCCTCGAAGTCCCACCTCCTAATACCATCACATTGGAGGTTAGGATTTCAATGTATGAATTTTTTGGAGGTCTGGGGAAATATCTATTCCATTGTAGCCATCAATACACAGGCTAAGCTAAATCAGCATATACCCTACTTTCTAGTAAATCTGTGACGATTAAGTTGAAACCAGAGCTTCTCTTCAGGTGCCAGGCATCAGGCCTATGGGCCCACCGACCTAGGAATAAACATACAGAAAGCCAAGGCAAGTGAGAGCAAGGAAGATTTTATTGAAAGGATAGACAAAGCCTCCAAATGAACAGAGAAGGTCCTGTGGTCTGAGGGTTTTTGTGGTCCCTTTCATTGGGGTGGGCTTTTTTGAGCTTGCTTCAGCAGATGGGTTCTCAGTTAGGGGGCACCTGTATGTTGGCCCAAGAGAGTTAAGGGGCAGTTGTTCTGTAACAGGAAACAAAGCCCATCAGAGAGAAAGAATCACCCGAGCACCAGCATTGATGAGAGGAAGAGGCTTTATTGCCAGCCGAGGAACAGCAAAATCTCTCCGATCCCCAAATGGCCACACTCCCCCAAATGACCACACTCCCCAAATTTTTCTCTCTTGTCTCTTAAAACAGAGCTGACTGACTGGTAGACACAGGGATCTGTGTGTTTCTCTTTGGTTACTTTAAACTGTCAGCGGATGTTACAGAGCAATCCAAGGAGAAAGAAAAATGTCTTTGACCATAGAATTTTTTTTTTTCTTGCGGTGCTAGGGGTTGAATCCCAGGGCCTTGCGCTTGCACGATTTGCAAGTGCTGGACCACTGAGCTGCACCCCCAGCCCTTTTTTTTTTTTTTTTTTTTTACTTTTTTGAGACAGGGTGTCACTAAGTTAAGCTGACTGCCCCATCTCAAACTTGTGATCCTCCTGACTCCGCCTCCCAAGCCACTGGGATTATAGGCGTTCGCCAACATGCCCGGCTCGCTACAGAATTTTTAAAGAAACAACTTCTAGACACCAGGGCCTATGTCCAGGTGGGGTGATTTACTGCAGCCCCTCTGTGTTCAGAGAAAGGGTCTCCTGGCATTCCCTAGATAAGGGAGTGCAGTCCTGTTCTTTGATCAGGGGCGTGAAGAATGTCAGTTCCAGAGTCTTATAGGAGCCAGGGCCTGGTGTGGTTTAATTAAGTTTTGTCTCCTTGGTGCCTATTGTTTCCACCTGGAGATTGATTAGCTAGCTGACTGCCGATCAGGTCACGGGACTTGTTTTTCTTAGAAGAACAGGACATGATCTGGTGACTGTTGATAAAGTGGTTATTATTTCCTTTGAAAAATGGGACTTAGGACAATGAGACTCATGTGGTTTTATTGAAACTTAGGTGACCTAATGGTTACTTGGTGACCGCCTTGCCTCGGTGGTTCCCTATTCCCAGGCCCCATTTCCCTGAACATGCCTATCGACGTCTTTTATTAAAAACCACTTTCACTTGTTAGCTGAGGTGCCCGGAATGACACACAGGCTGAGATAACAGGACACCACTGATGCATGTGCTCCTGGCATAACGCTGAGGCAGAGTTCTGTAACAACCCACCTGTGCACAACATTGCTGCTTTAGGTAACCCTAGGACATAAACCCCGTGTGACTGTGACTGGACATTGATTTGGCAATCAGCCACTTGTGTAGAAACCGTATGAGCTCCTCCGTCAGCACTGGAGGCATGGAGGGGAAAATCCTGGCATAAAGCATGTCAGACTTGCTTTCGGCTCCTGGAGCATTTTTTGGTTTTGTGATTGGCCCCAACTGTCCATCCCTTGCTGAGGAGCTTGGGCTAGACATCACTCTTTAATTTTTACTATATCTTGTGTCTTTACACTTGTAACCCTCATTCAAACACATTAGCATTCACAGTGTAATGTCACGTAGCTATTCTGCTGGGCAGTACAGGGGTGCATTCTGATCAGGAAGGCCATACTCTACAAGTGGCCAATACAAAGATTGAGCTATCTGTACTTCTGAATAAACCCCAGGGACTTGGCTAATTATGGAAATGAATATTTGAGATGGCTTTTTGTTGATAAAATTATTGATATTTGAGAAATGTGGATGGGCTGACATATTTTAGAAATGGTTCTGTTCTTATATGAGCAGAGTACAGGAGCTCAGAGGTTTTTGTGTTAACATCTGTGCAGCCATTTTGGTTTCCAGCCGCCATTTCATAAGTTAAATTTCATTTCTGCTTCAAGGAGGTCATTTCGGGGAAAATAGAAACTTAACTTGGCTTCTTGGTATTGCCTCACCTTACTTAATCTATTATCCCATATGGTCCCAGGCTCACCCTTGGGACATAATCTGATTTTAAAATGGTGCCACACAAAACCACTCCCCTAACGTCCACCTCAACTGGAAAATTCCATTCTACCCCCATATCAGGAGCCATCTAGCGGTACCTTGCTGCTGTTCTGATTTCTGGAGGCAGCCACTCTGTCTTTCTGCTTATTAATATCTCTTGTGCAAGTTCTTGAGTGTGGAGTGGTCTTTGGGAGACACTTTAATCACAGAATTCTGGACATCGTTAGACATCCCAATCTTGATCCCTAAACATGTTGCATTCAGTCTTTGGTTCAGAGGATTTGGGGTCCCTAAAGTGAGCTCAATTTGGTTAACGTAGTGAAATTCTTAGGCTAGGTGTGTGTAGCCGAAATGTAGCCGCAAGAAGTGAAGAGTCAGAAACCGAGAATGTCAGTGAACAATTGGCTGTATCTTGGACTTCTCCTGTCCAAGCTCATATAGGTATTTTATTTTTTGAGAACATGGTACAAAGATCACATATACTACATTTCGAGCAGATAGGCCTACACCTTATCTATAGCTAGTAAAATTAGTACATTAGCATTCATATGACAAACAAAGAGACTCCCGGAAACCTCAGCATCAGCATATGACCTTTGGTCACCTTGTTCTTTTATACACCAGTTAACATTCCAATACATCAGGTATCAGAAGCAAAGGGCGTTTTCGCTCCCTAGTGCAATGTGTTCCTGTTTTCCAGGCCCACTGTTGTGAATCATTTCCTCCTTGCCTCAGACCTTCTGTGAAATGTTATGGGGTACAGTTCCGTGGGGTAACAGTGTGCTAGGAGCACCTAAAGGGACAGAGAGCAAAGCCTGGTCAAATTTACCGAGCCGGGCTTCTAAATCGTATTGTATCTGTTTGGAAATAAATATCTGCCAGCTACAGACTTGCTTTCTTTGTACCTGAGAGGGAGGATGCAGGGGAGGGGCGAACCTTCACCCACCTCTACTAGAGATGACTAATTTTGCCCAAAGGTACCTCACTGTGAGACATGGCTTACTCTCGATGTCTTCCCATTTAATTTTTTGCCTGTTTCCAGGAGGGGCCTGGTGGCTCTCAGAGTGTACTCCCCAGCCCAACAGCAGTGGCATTCTCTGGGAACTTGTTTAAAATGCAAATTCTCTGTGTGTTTCCTTTTGTTTTTATTTAGTTCTTTTTCCATTTTTTCCCCAATGTTTTTGTTTGTTTATTTGTTTTGAGACAGGTCTTGCTATGTAGCCCAGGCTGGGCCTAAACTCATGTCAATCAATCCTGCCTAAACCCCCTTTCCCCCCACCCCAGTGCTGGGATATTAGGCATGTGGCACCATGCCCAGTGGTTTTTGTTGTTGTTGTTGTTTTGTTTTGTTTTGGTTTTTTTTTTAGTTCAAAATGCAGATTCTTAAGGCCTTCCTGGACCTAATGAATCAGAACACTGGGGCTGGGTTTTCATTTTGTTTAATTTTGTTTGTTTTGCAGTACTGGGGAATTGAACCCAGGGCCTCATGCTGAAGACCCCTTCAAGAACTGAATTAGCACTCCCCCCATGTAATGTTTAATGAGTCTGCTTAGAGCTTAAATTTCAATTTCCTGCTCCAGGCGGGGGTGGGTGGTGGGTGGGTGGGGGTGTCCTCCGGAGAGGAAATGGGTGGGGAATTCTGAGAAAAACCACTAGAATGTACCGGCCATAGGTCGTCTGGGCCCAGAGGGTTGGGACTTTCCAAAAAACCCTCCTCTAAGTGCTTTCCTTCAAACTGACCCAATCAGGAAAAAGGTCGGTGTCTCAGCCAATTGCCAAAGAACAAGTTCCCTTATGTCTCCCCGCCTCCCGCTCAAACTGTATATAATCCAAGAACCCCGGCCTCGTGGTCGCCTTCCTTCCCTTGCCAGGGAGACTCTATGGAAGGTTGACCCTGGCGCCAGAGATAAAGCCTCTTGTTTATTGTGTCGATCCGTGTCTCGATGTCTCGGTGTCTCTCTGGGGCCTCTCCTCAAATATCCTAATTTGAGGTCTTACAGTGCATGCTTTTGCAAGCACTTCACTACTGGCTGCACTCCCAGCCCATTTCTGACTTTTTATTTTGTTGTTGTTAGGTGCCATCGGTATCCGACTCATAGCGACCCTCATAGGGTTTTCAATGGCAGATTGTTTCGGGATTGCCTTGGGAGTGGATTGCCAGGTCCTTCTCCCATTTTTGTGGTGCTGGGAATTGAACTCGGGACCTCAGAGACTGCAGCGCAGCACTCTACCAACTGAGCTAACACCCTAAATTACACAGGTTGCCTCTGACCTCAAACTTGTGGTCTCACCGCTTCTGCCTCCTAAATCCCTGGGATTATAGTTGTGCACCATCACACTTGGCTTCTAACCAGTTTTATTTACTGCAGCATAAGTTTTCCTTGTAGGAAAGAGGCTTGAAGCCAAAGACTGAATAAGCTGTATTTTTTACTCACTAAGCTCCAAGTACCCAAGCCTCCTCTCTCAACCTGAATATACAAGCTCTTTCCTTTCCTAAGCTTTCACGTGTTCTTTCTTCCTAAAGCCTCTTCCCCAACCAATCATAGCAGATTCTCATCCTTTAGTTTTCTATGAGCTTGATGAGGGCTGGAACATCCTCTGTCACGTTTGTCTTGTCTACTCAGCTCTGAGCAGTGTCTGACATGAAGTTGGTACTTAATTAACAAATCCTTGGTGAAGCAATGACTGAAGGGTAATGAAGCAACTCAAATTCTCATTCAGTGTCCCATTAAGTGTTTCATCCTCAACTAAAGCTTGGATGAGATGCTCTGAGAGATGATTTCTGCTTCAGTACCTCCCGGTTTAAAATTAACTTTGAACACTTGTCTGCAGACATTTCTACATGTATGCTTCTGGTGGGCACGTGCTTTGTGCCTCCTCTGAATTACTCAGCATGTAGGGGAAAGTAGTTGTGTTAATTTCTTGAGCACATGAGAAGAATAGAAGCTACCTGCCAACTTTACATGGGTTTGGTCTAAGTGTTGTACTCTGGAATCTGTCCGATCATGCTAAACAAAATATTCATTGTAAAGAAAAACTTAGTAAAGCTTTGTTTTGGGTCAAGGAAAAGAAGTGTTGGAAATGATGTGTATATCTCATCCAAAATGAATCAGAATGGTTTTACTGAACCATGAAGAATGAACAATATGATAGAAAGGGTGGGAACATTTCCAGCCTTCCAGTAGGCCTTTTACCTGCTAGGATTTTGCCTTAGAATTTAGAACAAGAAAATTCCTGACTGTATTTGTACTTTTGTTTTTATTTTTGCTATGGCATGGATGAAACCTCTATGTGTCTGTCAGCTTGTTTTGCTGTGGGGGCTTGCATGTTGCTGTGATGCTGAAAGCTATGCCAGTGGTATTTTAGATGTCAGCAGGGCCACCTATGGTGAACAGATTTCAGCTGAGCTTCCAGGCTAAGACAGACTAGGGAGAAAGACCTGGAAGCCCACTCCCAAAATAATTGAAAACCCTATGAATAACAGAGAAGCACTGTCAAATATACTATCAGAAAATGAGCCCCCCATGCTGGAAGCTTTCAAAAGATGACTGTGGAAGAGTTGCCTCCTCAAAGTAGAGTTGACCTTAATGATGAGAATGTAATAAAGCCCATGAGACTTCCTTTTGCTGATATGTTGTTGTTATTAGGTGCCCTCGAGTTGGTACCCAACTCATAACGACTCTATGTACAACAGGTGAAACACTATTGTCAATTCTTCTCTGCTATGCATACGGTTTTCAATGGCGGATTCAATTTTGGGAGCAGGTTGTTGGGTCCTTCTCCCAAGCTTACAGTATCTGGTGTTCCCAGGCAGTCTCCCATCCAAGTAATAACCAGGCCCAACCCTGCTTAGCTTCAGAGATCTGACGGGATTGGATGCCACAGGACTACGGCTGCAGGCTTTTGCTGATATGGCACAACTCAAAATGAGAAGAAACATAGTGACTGCAACAATGGGCTCAAACATAAAAAGGTTCTGTATATGGCACAGTGTTGGGTAATGTTTTGTTTTGTTGTACTTAGGGTCACTACAAGTCAGATCCATCTCCATGGCACCCAACAACAACAGGGATGAAACCCAGGGCCTTGTGTACCTTAGATAAGCACTCAAGAACTGGGCTACATACCCAGCCCAAAATCTCGAGTTTCAAGCCATTTCAGTTTTTCGTTTGTTTGTTTTTAATTTTTTCCCCCCCTTGAGACAAGGTCTTGCCATGTATCCCAGAATGGAAGTTATTATCTACACCAACTGGCCTCCCACCTCAGCCTCCTGAGTGCTGGGATTCCAGACTTGCACTACCACAATGTTTTTGTTTTCTTTTTTGGTGTTTTAATAAACTGTAGATGAAATCTCCATCATGTGTTGCTGGGGTCGATGTTGGTACTGAACCCAAGCCCCTCAGTGAGAGATGGATGCTTCGGGCTGACTGAGAGGCTGAAGGGTGCATGAGGAGCTTCAGACAGGTCTGATACGCTTTATTCCAGGGTGCTCCTCTCCGTGCCATCAGTGCTGACTAAGGGGCTTATAAGGTTTCTAGCCAATAGTGGCTGATTGCCAACTCCTGGTCCACTCATGCCATAGTCGTACAAGATGTACATCCAGAGGGTTCCATAGACAATCATATGTGCCAGGCAGGCAGTTCCCCAACCATGATTCAGCACGATGTCAAAGGCACATGTGTTAGTTGGGAGCTGTCAATGTGTCCCATTATCGTGGCCTGTTTACCTTTATGCTATCATCTGGAACAGTGTGACCTGGCCTGACAGGTGTCAATAAGCTGCAGATATGGAAACATCCTGCTCAGAACACCCTTGGGAGTATTCAGCCCCCAAACCTTAAGCAACTGCTACATAATGAGTGAGCGATGTCAAATTGGACCTGGTGTTTCTCCTCCGGATGCTGTTGTTCTAGTAAATTCAGGAGAAGTAGGGCGAGGACTGGCGACTTCACTCACCGCTTGTCAGGGCCTCTTCCTGCATGTCCCAGAAGTGCAGCATGGGGACTCCAGAAAGGCTGAGTGAAAACATCCACATTTAAGTGTAGCTCACTCACCTCTCCAGCAGGGGGCGTGTGTGAAGACCAAGTTTCCTGCTCAGAATCTATCACAAAATTGCTATATGAACTTCATGTAAATCAGTAAATGTTAATAGCATTAACTTTTTCTCATTTGTAAAAATGAAGGAGCTTGTTTAAGATGTTTTTGACAGTCCCTTGAGATCATTTTTGTTTGTCCATATCTTCCTACCTATTCACAGACATGAGATGATGCATTTTATCTTTATTCATCACTTCTACCTTCTTTATTCTTTACTTGCCTCTATGCTTTGGATCTGGGTGAGTGTGTCCCCTGGGGTTTGTGTATTAGGAATCTCCTCAGTGTGGTGATGATGGGAGGTGGTGTGGGACTTTAAGAGATGGGGCTGATGGGAAGTGTAAGTCCTTAAGAGTGCTGCCCGGAGGAGCTGATGTAGCTCTTCTGGGGCCCTGGTTAGGGCTGTGAGAGGGTTGTTATAAAAGAGCAAGCCCAGCCCCTCCACAGCCTCTCTCTGGGTCCTTGAGCTGTCATTGAGCATATGCTCGCCTATGAAACCATCCACTATGATACAGCCTAGCGGGACTTCACCAGAGCTGAGCAGATGCTGGCCCAGACCATTAAGACTCCAGAACTGTGAGCTATATTTCCTTTGTATTATAAAGTATCTAGCCTCAAGCATTTCACTGTAATAACAGCAAATGTGTTAATATACTGGCCTGCCTGAAATGAGGGGAGGCTGCTTCCTAGGAACTGAGAGAAACCAGAGGAAAATGCTATGAGTTTTGGGCTTCAAAAATGAAACTTGAGATGGCTGAAAACTTCACAGGTGATTTGGAATACTGTAATATCAATTGGTAGATCATTCAAAGGGATAGAACTAGATCTGGAAGACTTTAGTATTACCTAACTTCTTTCCCTCTCCCTCTTAAGTAACTATTAGAGATTTCTTAGGACCGTTCCTGCTGTGTAGCCCAGGCTGACCTTGAACTTATGATCCTCCTGACTCAGCCTCCCGGGTGCTGGGATTGCAGGCATGCACCACCACATTCAGCTTATTCTCTACTCTGTTGCTTCATTTGTTTTTAATTCTTGGTTTCCAACAACAGTTTAAAAGAACTACCTTGGGATGAAGGGAATTTGGCTTGTAGCTATCTTTTTCTTGGATCCAGGTTATATATTTTACAACCAGATGTTTGTTATTAGCGCTCAAGCTTCCCAGGCAATCTGCCAGTGGGATTGTCCTGCTGTTGGTCTTTGAGTTGATAGCTCAGCAGCCCTGAACCTTGGTGAGAATGGGAATAGAAGTGAGGGATGTATTAAACGTGGCCATTTTGAACCTGGGGTGGAGTTCAGTGGTAGAATGCATGCTTAGCCAGTGTGAGACCTGGCTTCAATCTCTCAACACCCCAAACAAAACATGGAACATCAAAAGACATGACATCTTCCTAATATTCAGAATGCAGTGGGTATGCATTGAGTCACCTCATCAGAGAGGTTATTTTAAAGAAGTTTATGACTACAATTTTTAAAAAAGATAGACAATTTTAAATGCCATTTCCTACTGAACATCAGTAACCTGTTACTCAAAAACTAATTGTTCTGAGCTGGGTGTGATTGTGTACACCTGTAATCCCAGGACTCAGGAGCCTGAGGCAGGAGAATCAATGAAAGTTCGAGGCCAGCTTGGTCTATGCAATGTTCCAGGCCAGTCTGGGCTACACAGTGAGACCCTGTCTCAAAAAAACAAAAAAGCTGGCCATGGCAGTGCGCACCTATTGTAATCTCAGCGACTCAGGAGGCTGAGGAAGGAGGATCACAACTTTGAGACTAGAGGCAGCCAATGTAACTTAGTGAGACCCTGCCTTAATATAAAAAAGGGGGCTGGGGGTGCAGCCCACTGGTAGAGCACTTGCTAAGCATATGTGAGGCCCTGGGTTCTACCCCTGAGTACCCACTCCCCAAAAATTGTTCTGCATGAAAATGCTAACCTTGACCCAGTTTTTCATTTTATTTTAAAGAATAAAAATTAAGGCCCATACCAAACCCTCAACCAATTTCTTAAAAGATGCCTAAAGGCCAGGTGCAGTGACTCATGCGTGTAATCCCAGTGACTCAGGAGGCTGAGGCAGGAGGACTGCAAGTTTGAGGCCAAAGGCAGCCTGGGTGACTCAGCAAGACCCTGTCTCAAAATAAAAAAAAAAAAATAAAAATAAAACATGGACACGGAGTGCAGCCCATGGGAGTGCAGCTCAGTGGTAAAAAAATTGCAAAGAATATGTGAGACCCTGGGTTCAACCCCCCCAGGTACCATTAAAAAAAAAAAAAAAGTACTACTGTTAGAGGGATTGTTGTTGTTGTTAGGTGCCTTGGAGTCCTCTGACTCATAGCAACCCTGAGCGAGTTTTTGATGGTGGATTGTTTTGGGAGTGGGCTGCCACATCCTTCTCCCATGTTAGAGGGATATAATAGTATAATAGGCAGGAAGAAAGGGAATAGAGGCCTATGCAGCCATGCACCGCCCAGCTCACCCAGGTGCTTTCCAGCCACCTATAATGTGAGACTGGTCAGTGCTTCCCCACAGAGAATGTCTTTAAAAATGGCATGATTGCTTGGAGATAAAACCCTCTTTCAAATCACCTGGTTTGTAACCTCTGCCACCTTTACAAATGGTCTAATCTGTAGCCAGTACTCTTTTTGCATATGAAGGCCACAGGTGTCTCCTCCTTGTCAGGCCCAAGGAAGGGAGTCACAGGTGAAGTGGGACACCTCCTGTGATACAGAGAAAGACCAGTTTTATAGCCAGGACTGGCCAGTCTAGATGAGGAATGGGAGAAACCCAATAGACCTGAAGGCAGGATCAAAGAGAGGGGAGGCATATCTGTCCCCTTCATGAGAGAGGGACTTAAAAGCCCCAAAAGTCCCTTCTAGTCCACAGTGCCCACAGTTCTCAGCGGTGTCCAGTCCACTATATCCAGAGATGTTTCCAGTCTCCAGTCACCTGCAGCTCACAGCAATGGTCAGAGCGACCTGCAGATGTCCACAGCTGTCTGCAGTCTACACAGATTTTCGGAGATGCCCGAAGGTTCATGAATGGACCTAGACAATTCCTAACCTCCAGCAAGGACACATAAAGGCTGCTATTCATGAATCTTCACTGCTGGGCCTGCTGGCTTTCTGGTTTCTATATCAGGACGTGTGACTTTCTCTCCTTACCTGTCCATCTCCCCTCTCCTCATGTCCACCTAACTCCCCAGCCTGCTTCTCTCCCTCCTTCCTCCCTTCCTCCTTCCCTTCTTCCCTCCCTTCCTCCTCCTCCACCTCCACCTCCTCCTCCTCTCCCTTTCTTCACCTTTCTCTCTTTCCCTCTCTCCCTCTTTTTCTCTCTCCTCCTTCAGCCAGCCTAGGCCCCAACCTGCTCACCTCAAGCCTATCTGGCTCTCCTTTTAATTCAAAACCAAACCATCTTCTAAGTTCCATTCTGGGTCTGTTTGTAAATCTTTTATAAATGACACCAAGGACTGAGATTTGCTATGACTTCCCACATCCCTCCTACAGAGCGTGGTAACAAGGACCCTGGACCTGTGCTCCCCAGTAACACTACAGCCTTGTAATATATCTAAATATAATTTTAGTAAATTCAAACTATCTTATCTGTTAGCTGTGAAATGTTTAAAACTTGCTACTGCATCACCAAATAATTATTATGGTCAGTAACAAACAGGCTTTTGTGCAGGAAAAAGCTGCCCACCAAAGTGATCTAATTTTCCTCAGTTTGACTAAGCTAGAGAAGCTTCTTCCTGGCTATGGGCCCCCAGCCTTCCTATTTTTAGAACACTTATTTTAGGTTGGTTTGTTTGCTTTGCAGGGGGAGGACTTTTTGAGAGTCTCACTATATAGTCCAGCTGACCTCAAACTTATGGCCTCTTGCTTCAGTCTTCTTACATGTATGTGCTACCACTTGCAGTCCTAGAAAACTTAACAACTGCAAATTTCTCCTCTGCCCTTTTGAGATACAAATCTTTTTAAAAGTCTTGTCTGTTTTACAACCCAGGAAAGTCTCGGTAACACAAGCCAGGCATGGTTGCCTGTGCCTCTAGACCCAGATACTCAGGAGGCTGAGGCAGAAGGATCAGTTGAGGCCAGCCTGGGCAGGATGGGTATTGGCAGGGCCATGCTCTTTCTGAAGACAGCAGGATAGAATCTGTTCCATGACCTTCTAAAGTTGCTGTTAAATCTTTGGTGTTGCTTGGCCTTAGATGCATCATTCAGTGTCATCTTCATTGTGTGGGGTTCTTCCTGTGCTTGTCTGCCTCTGTTTCTTGTTTCTTATAAAGACAGCAGTCAAATTAAAGGTCCATACAACTTGAGCATGACCTCCTTTTAATGTATATTGTAATGACATCTGCAAAGATCATATTTCTAATAAAGATCAATTCATAGGGGCTGGAGTTATAACCTTGACATATCTTTTTGGAAGTAAACAATGCAACTCATAACAGACTCTGAAGAAACAGTGATGGTGTTTGTAATGAAAGACTTTTCTGGCATTTCATTTTGCTAGAAATATTATCTTCACTGGGCCTGATGGTACAGACCTGTAATCCCAGCACTAAGGAGGATGAGGTGGAAGGATCCTGAGTTAGAGGCCAGCCTGCACTATATAGTAAAACCCTGTCTCCAGATAACAAAAAAGTGCCAGACACTGAGGTGCATATGTGTCATCCCAACAACTTGGGAGGCTCTGGCTGGAGAATCATGGGTCTAAGGTGAGAGGCAGACTGTGCAATTTAGGGAAACTCTGTCTCAAAATAAAAAGTAAAAAGTGGGTTGGGCTGCACCTCAGTGGTAGAATGCTTGTAAGGCATGCATGAGGCCCTGGGTTCAACTCTCCAGTACTGTAAAAGAAAAAAGGGGTACTGGAAATAGGTCTGGGGGTGGGGTTAGCTTAGTTGGTAGAGTGTGTGTTTAGCAATCATTGAGGCCCTGGCTTAGATCTCCAGCACTAAAAAAAAAAAAAAAAGAAGAAGAAAGAAGAAAGAAGAAGAAGAAGAAGAAGAAAGTATGGCTTATTTTAATGTGAATACAAAATTTTTTTGTGTAAATGTTGGCTAGAAATGCTATATTAAGAAAAATATATATCCTACGAAGTTTGTGTATTAAAAATAGTTTTTTTTTTTTTTTTTTTTTTCCGGTACTAGGGGTTGAACCCAGGGCCTCGCGCTTGCATGCTTTGCAAGTGCTGGACCACTGAGCTGCACCCCCAGCCCTTTTTTTTTTTCTTTACTTTTTGAGACAGGGTCTCGCTAATTACACAGACTTCCTCTGGGCTCGAATTTGCAATCCTCCTGGCTCCGCCTCCCAAGCTGCTGGGATTACAGGCCTGGGCCACCCCGCCCGGCCAAATGAAGAGGTATTTTGAGGGAAGCAGGTTTACCTCTGGAGACATTGTGCAGGATGAGTACCAATCTGTCTGAACAGCACATTTGTGTTGGATAAGGGTGAAGCTTCTTCTAAGAGGAATCAAGATATGTGTCAAAGGCAAAAAACAGTGGCTGGACTGTAGCTGAGTGGTAGAGCCTCTGCCTAGCATGCTCAGGCCCTGCGTTCAGTCACAAGCATATGTGCCCCGCACCCCCCCCCCCCGCAAAAAAAAAAAGAAGAAGAAGAAGAAAACAAGAAAAATTAGACAAGCAGGACATTTATTTTTATGTAGTCTATGGTGATATGGGCCTACAGCCATAGCCCTGTGGCATCCAATCAGATCTTGGGAACTAAGCAAGGTCAGGCCTGGTTAGTACTTGGATGGGAGACCACCTGGGAACACCAGGTGCTGTAGGCTTGGGAGGAGGACCTGGCAACACACTCCCAAAAATCAATCCGCCATTGAAAACCCTATGAACAGCAGAGAAGCACTGACAATAGTGTTTCACCTGTTGTACGCAGGGTCGCTATGAGTAGGATACCGACTCAATGGCACCTAACAACAACATGATGATAGGGAGTGTACCACTGATGCAAAGATCAGAGAGGCTGAGCAGGGTGCTTGTGCCTTAGACTTTATGGAGGGAAAAATAAAGAAACTAAGATGAGATTATATACAATAGGGGTTATTTTACCAGCAGACAAACAGAAAATGTTTTTCTTTGTGGTTAGCTAGTTTCAAGGAAACAGTTTTAATCTTAACTGTTGTTGTTGTTAGGTGCCATCGAGTTGGTATCCGACTCATAGTGACCCTCTGTACAACAGGGGAAACACTATTGTCAGTGCTTCTCTGCTGTTCATAGGGTTTTCAATGGCAGATTGATTTTTGGGAGGAGGTTGCCAGATCCTTCTCCCAATTAATCTTAACTAGTCAATTATAATAAAGAATGGAGAGTTGGAGGCCTTGTGTTTGACCTTGTCACAGGTGAACAAGGGAATGCTCCATGAGAATCACGGGAGTCATGAGAGAGTGGTGAGATGCACAAGTTAGCAGAATGCCTGTGTGACCCATACCTCCATGGTTTTTCCCTTTTGTATTAAGGCTCTGTCTTACAGGTGCCGTTCTGCGAACTCCTTTCTAAGCCATGCCATAATTCTTAGAAAAGATCACAAGAACAGAACGCTCTGGGACAAATCCAAGGGCTGTAGATATGGGCAGTAACTTCTGAGAACTCCCAGACCTCAAGATAACACAAGTGGCATACTTTAGCAACTCAAAGCTTCACCTTATTTTGACTTTCACTTTCTCCACCCACTCCTTCCCAGTTTGTAATCCACAATAAAAACCTTTACCCTGCAACGTGTCCAGGTCCAGACACTGAACACTGAGCCTGGACACTGAACCGCTGTGTGGGTGAGGTGCGGTACCCTCGAGTTTGAGCTTTAATAAAGGCTCTTTGTTACTGCATGCGACTTAGGGCGACTTAGGGCTCCCTGGTGGTCTTTGTGGAACTCGAACTTTGGGTATAACAAGTAGAAAGTAGTTTTGTGTACGTCCTGTGGGAAAGGATGGTTCTTTGAGTGAACTATTTCCTAGAAGACAAAAGAATGGAGGATTCTAAGCTGAAAGCTTTCCTCTAACATCTGGAACAAGACAAGGATGTCCGCCTATTGTTCTTAGTTAATATAGAATTAGACAGATGTTTTAGCCAGAGCAATTAGACAGGAAAAAATAAATAAAAGGCATGCAAATAGGAAAGGAAGGAGCCAAATTAACCCTATTTGCAAATATGCTTCTATTTATAGAAAAATCTGAAGACTCAGCCAAAAGACTATTAGAATTGATAAAATAATTCAACAAAATTGCAGGATACAAAATCCACACATGAAAATCAGTAGCATTTTTATAGACCAGTAATGAACTTGCTGAGAAAGAAATTGTGAAAGCAATACCATTCACAAGAGCTACAAAAAATATCTAGGAATAAATTTAGCTAAGGAAGTGAAAGACCTTTAGAATAAAAATTGCTTTGGGCACAGTGGCACATATCTGTAATCCCAGGGATTCAAGAAAAAGGGCAGGCAAACTGCAAGTTCAAGGCCAGAGGTAACCTGTATAATTTAGTGAGACTCTGTCCCAAAATTTAAAAAAATTTAAAAAGGAGGATGCCATTCAGTGTTAGAGCATTTGGAAAATATGTGTGAGGCTTTAGTTTTAGCCCCCAAGTACCAAAGTGGGAGAAGAAAATGCCAAAAATATAAAATGAAAATTGTAATACATTTATGAAAGAAATTGAAAAAGACATTTAAAAAAATGGAAAGAGCTGCTATGTTCATGGATGCTTCTGCTCAGTAAAGAACATAATCAGCAAAGTGAACAGACAATATACAGAATCAAAGAAAGTACAAACTATTAATATAATAAAAGATTAAGCAGGATATGGTGGTACATGCCTGTAATCCCATTGCTGAAGCAGGAGGATTGTGAGTTTGGGGTCAGTCTAGACTATACAGAAATCCAGCTGGCATGGTAATGCATACCTATAATTCCAGCTACGTGGGAGACTAGGGCAGAAAGATTGCAAGTTCAAGGCCAGAGACAGCCTGCATAACTTAGTGAGATTCTATCTCAAAATAAGAATAACAACCACACAAACAATCAATCTAAAAATGGACAAATAATCTGAATAAATATTTCTCAAAAGAAGAGATACATGTGGCCAACAAATGTGTGAGAAAATGGTCAAAGTAATCATCAAGGAAATGTAAATCAAATCACAATAAGGTGTCGGGGCCCAGCATGGGAAGGGGAGAGCCGAGGATGAAGGAGACGAAGAGGCCAAGACTGATGGTCTTGAGCTAAACTTTATTCTCTATACTCATGCTTATATAGCGACTCAAGGAGATACTAAAAATAGCTCACAAAGGTAACTGCAGTGCAATGGACTTTGTAACAGTCATAAAGTTTACAATCAACTTAGCTT